>JABASH010003780.1:0-15597 GCA_019776445.1 Tomocerus maximus | reverse complement strand
TGTTTTAGTGCTACCATGTTGAATGTTTTGGACTGTCCTTTATACTATGATGTATAACAAGACAATAATATTATGCTTATTTGCTGTGTTTCATTGTTAATTGAAAATAGCTATTTATTTTGTCTTAACAAGTTTGGAATGAAACTTTCTGTGTCAATTTCTCTGACAATGGTTTGATAGAGAAGAATTAAAAATATCGGGAAGGAAATAGAGTACTGTAGAGTACACAGTACAGATATTATGGCATTCATATTTTTGTTCGTTGACTGTTGTGCATATGTGCCCAGAAGAAATGCCAAAAATGATACTAACAATAGTCCCTTTTTGATGTCAATTAACGAATGAGGAGACTCACAGGATTATAGATATTTCTTTATAAAGGTATGACAACATGATATGAGGGAGGGGGAGGAACACGTAATAAGGGATTCATACATACGTACATGAATACTTATGTACAAACCCTTAGTATCATTAGGGAACGAGCCTGAGATAAAACGTATGTCAAACTGCAAAATGTATAAAAAAGGAGGCAGGTGATGCTCCTTTGGATAGGAGATTTAAGCTGGACTGCGGAGAATGGAAGAGCGTGTAAATGTTAAACCGGATTAAATCCTTAAACCGGAAACGTGAATTACTTTGATTTATTAAATGACACTGAAAACTGAAAGCCTCGAGGTTCCATAACATTTACGTTCACATATGGTAAACCTACTTTAATACATTACAAATATTTGTCATGTCTTTGTCAGTTATATTATCATGAATCATGAATCTATCTGCAGTACTGAATAAATATATTATTAGTTTTTAGTCCTTTTGAAACTTGCATTTACGGTTATAGCGTAAAGCATTTAGGTACATTAATTTGGAGTTTAGCTTCCTATGTAAGCTGGTAATTTAGTTATTTTGGTATTCGAAATTAAGATATAATTAATGACTTTTTGATTTTGATCTTATGTGATCTATAAAGTTAAAGTCTGTATATCAGTTCTATATTGTTGTGCATGAGCAAGCAGAAACTTGTTAACGCTAGTAGCAGTTGATGTAATTGTTGATTAGTGGTCACCTTTACGACTATTTTCAAGAAAATTGTTTTAATCAACCTGACATTTTTATTGCTCTATCTCGAAAAGGTATACCGAAATACAAATAACCAATATTTGTATAATCCTAAGGGCTTAAATGCATATGCCCTAGTGTTAACAGTGTTAAGTACATGGCTTAACACTTAACTTCTTATACTTTACACTATATAAATGCACACTCATTAAACTTTCAATGTTTGAGTATAATTTACTTTGTTTGGTTTGGGGTAGGTGTACTTTATTTACATTTTGGTAGTACCCTAGTCGCATATTTTTCTGTATATCTGTATATCATAATACTAACTTAACTATACATAGTGTAAATAAACTGTTTTGAAAGTTAAACCGGTAACTATCTGTGTAGTACATATGAAGTGTTATCGTGAACTATGTGCATCTATTCCCTATTACCATCAAGTGAGGTAAGGTAGGCGATTGCAGGTTTCGTATATAGCAGATAAATGTTAGGATCCATCACAAATAGCAACGTGCGTGAGTGCGTGCGTTGCATTTCCATTCCGTGCGTGACAGCCACCAACTCCCGTATTTATTTGTGCGTATTACATGTAGAAAGTTATGCCTATTTATTTGTGTCTACTTATCACTCCATGCATGGTTTGCCTTTGCAGTGTAAGGTTTCGATTGTGAAAGCCATAAAAGTCTCTAGTAGTTCCTCGTTCATTGAAGTGTTCGGGTTTATTTTATCATTGTAACAGTGATGTGGTGATCCAAAAATGCTCACTTCACAGTTCTTTTATCCCCTCATGCAGAACACAATGCTAATCTTCCTTAAATATCGCATAGTTTCTTCGTATCTGATGTTTAGCAGACATAGACCTACGGTTGGAGCCTATAGTATCTTATGAGTATTAATTTTGCTCAGCTGCTTACATTTTTTGTAATTAGTATAAGGAGGCAGTTAGAAAGTCGACAAAATCGATAGTCGATATTCGAAAAACAATTTTTTACGATAATTCATAATGTTGGAATTTGCCCAGGTATCTACCATTACCATATTTTTGTTCAAAAAGTTGTTGGTTCGTAAAAGTATCCCATATGGACTCCTATAAAAGAAGTAATGTAAATAACTAAAAATTGAAAGTTTTGTTAGGACAGGATTAAGAATTCGGGTGTTTTAGTGCGAATACATGTGTATACGATACGATGCATGTAAGTATAGTATATAGTGCATGAAGAATTAGCCAGATTTTTATAACTGCCTCCCTAAAAGGTGTCAACTTTTGACAAGGGGTAACCAAATTGAATAAATCAAATCGAAGTGGAAACTGAAGTATCAGTTTGGCCATACTAATTTGCAACATGTTTGTCTCTATAGAAAGAAAGTTGATACTGGCTAATACTCATGGGACTGGAGATACCATACAAAATACAAATAAATAGAGCGTGTGTCTACACTTAAATACCTAAATAGGAGTGTTTTGTAACATTACAAAGTGTTTCGTACATAAGCTTTTTGTGTAATTTTTGCTCTATAATCAGCCAGTAGTCTTTAGATACAGAGTAATAATAGTAGAAATGATGCACATTGTTATTTGTTGCCTATTTGTATACAACTTACTGACAATAAGCTGTCTATGTCTAAGTCTGTCTATGTGACTGTCAGATTTTCAGTAGAGTAAGTAGCAACTTTGTTGATTCTGTCTCTATGTATTATGTACTAATAGTACAAAGAATGATAGAGAACATTGTATATACCAACTCCCTTTGGTTGACGTTGACGTGGCATGCATTCGGTGTCGTCTTTCTATTTAGTAACAAAATAGTTTTGTAATTGTCTCGTTTTGCCTTGACTGTCGTGAGATTCTCTGCTAGTTACTTGTTAGCTATACTATTACCTACCTCGTTTAGATTTCCATTTTATTATATGTATTGCACATCTAGAACTCAATGCAATTGTATTCTTCATGTCAGATTGTCTCTACAGTTCATTTGGGAACTTCTCAGGTTTCATTGCTGCGACAAGCCAAAATACAAATTAATAGGCTACTTTCTTTGTGCAAAATATATAACTCTTGACTAGTTCAGTTGTCCGTATCGTATCTACATATATCTTATGCTGGTACCATTTCTCGTGGTAATTGGCATGCTTACATTCGGAAGCTAATTTATTTTATATATGGCAGATCATCGGATCTTTCTTTACTTTGAGGAGCGAGAGTGTGCCCTTTTTTCTTTTTCCTCTGAAAAAGCGCAGTCGGATTTGATTTAGCAAAATCGTATTGAGTGGCTGTGTGCAGTGCCTAATTCTAAAGGCTTTTACGAGTAGAGAGAGAACGCATGACCTAGCGAGGTCATGTTTCATCCCTTAGGCTTCCAGACACGTGGGTCGTATTAGTTTTAGTAGACCAGTAATAGCAATAGCCGTCGTCAACTAGAAAGCTTAGTTCACTACTCAACGTTGGTTGTTGTGATGTGTTGATTTTCTATTTCTATGCTTTCTCCTTGTTACTAATTTCTATTATATCACAGGGTAACTAAAAGAGTAACTAAACTATCTCATTTGGGCTTTGAATTGATTTCGGTCGGGTCTTCTTTCCGTTTCCATCAGATATCAGGTCTGACTTTGACTCACCCTTTTCTACTAGCCATAATATAATGCTTATATGGTTAGAAATCAAGCCTATATCTCAGAATTAAATTTATTCACTTACAATGTTTAATAGAAATGATGATTTGTGATTTACTTAGATTTGTAGTTTGCCAAGTATGCCTCCAACATGCGAGTCACAATGTGACTACAGAGTTATACTGGTAGTGGTGTATTTTAGTTTCATTCGGATTCTGGTAATATGAGATTTTATGGGATTTGATTTTAATGTATATTTAGAGCTACTAAAACATCGTGAATATTTGATGAATCTGATGAAATGTCACACGAATGAATGAGAATGTTTTCGATTACAAATTACTAATTACAAATATTAATATCATACATTGTATATGCACATGAAACAACATTTGGGTTCCTTTTTCGTATCTGCAAGTTTAACTTGGTACACACAAATACTATGTAGTCTGAAGTCTGAACACGCAGTAAAGCCAGTAACCATATAATTTTATATAGAATTTTTTTGGAATTGAAATGCAATTGTGAAGGGAAGGAGACTGTATACACAGCTCGCCATACACACAGAGCAGTGACACTACCCTCGCAGTTGCTTTCTCTACTTGCCAACACATGTTGTTTTCCTTTTAAATGGGTTTCTCGCATTCAGTATTCATATCGGGTTTTTCGGATGCCAGAGTAAAATATTTATTTTCATTTCCCTTCCCTTTTTTCATGTATGCATTATGTGGAAATACTATTATAAAAGAGTTACTTTTTGATGTTAAAGTCGCCACCAATGATGATGAGATGAGAGTTTCATTCGCTGATTATTACGCAAACGATTAAATTGAATTTTACTGTAATGATATTATAACTATTCTGTTGTTGAGCCAGTTGAGCAGTTTGTTGGAAATGTCCAAATGATATTTTATGGTATGAAATCTAAAGGATTACGTTACAGTAATTCTTATTTGTGATTGTGTTGGTAAAAAATGTTGAAGGTATGGCTTGGGATGGGGTACAAATGTCTTTGTAGCCCAATTTTTCTTTTGTGATGCGAGCGAATGTATCAAAGGAGCTTCCATAGGTAGATACGGTTATTATCCGGTTTCTTTATGGGTTTGCCTTAAGGAAAGTATATTGTTATGGGCATGCATGAATATTGTGACTGAATGAAGTTCTAAGCAAAGACTCTCGTTGCTATTGATTGTGAGTTGATGTATTGATCTGCACATTGCGTTTTCTCATCAAGTTATTCTTCAGAGCGTACGCTGAACATAAGCGGATTATTTTCGCATCTATTCAACTCGACGGAGAAATTCTATTGAGGTGACTGGAGATATGTTCTACAATCATTGTTGCTTACGGTGGTAGATATGAATAAGTACCTTATAACAAGGGTATTATTACGTGTGAGCTATATGTTCGTATCTTTTTATATAAATATAAGTACACTTCACAGATAGTCGAGTGAGTAAGTCGAGGGGTAGCTAAGTATTTTCGGGTATCGTTATATAATGTATGGTTAACAAAGTCGGGAAATATATTATTACGTTACAAGTGCATAAATACTTCGTATCACTGTACTGTTTAGTTCGGGCTGTTTAATTCTCAGCTAAATTACATGTATATAGACACTACTGTCTTTTAACAGATTTTAGTGCAGAAAGACTCGTAAGTGCATTATTCTCAATAGTTTTATGTAATAACATCATAAAAAATTATGCAATTTAAGAAGTAAGTTTTGAATGATATGTGCAAATTATTTTGACCAAATTGTACTTATAAGTAAATTGACAAAATGTTTTTTTTGCAGAATTGAAGATGACGAGGAAATCGAAAATGCAGTCATAGGTGCTGATATATCCCGCACATCTGGAAAAGAAAATTGCACAGTTATGTAAAGAAACTCAGCTGACGAAAAAATAGCATGAAAATATTGACTATTGGTAGTTGTAGTTTTATGTAGTTTCACATTTTCAATCTTCTTCAGTCAAGAAAGCATTTTGAAGTTAAAGGCATCGTATATTTATGAGAGTAAAGTAGGAATTAGTATTTAGGATTTACGAGTTTACGTCCTATGAGTAAACACTAATACAATACAAGTAGTATGTACTACGTACATTGCTTAAATTCAACATAAAGGACTAACAAAACTTATACGTAGGGTACAGGACACGGTACAATTCGTACAAGCACGAGCTGCGGATAAAAATGCTTACCAACACAAAACACAACAATATCATTATTCATCATCAACAGTAATAAGAGCACTTATTGCTAGCTACAGTTAGTCCATAGCTGGTAATTATATACAGAACATAGAATTAAATACTAATCTGTAGGCCTTTGACATCTTCTCAACGTTTCTAAGTCGACGTGTGGCAAAAATACTACATCGCTGACATTTTTGTCAGGCTTTCCTGGCGTTGTGCTAACATTTAATACGTATATTCTTATGTACTGATTCTACTCACATTTTTTCACATCAAACTGCGAAACGCTGTAGATCTGATCATTAGTCGTGAGTAGGATGTTCTTTGCTTAATCAAAATCAAGTCTCTTCTATGACAAAATGTATGATTAAGGCAACTGGATGAAAAACAGGTAAATAATTTTGTGCAGCCAATTAGTTGGCAAGCATTTATACGGAATACTATGGTCAGTTCACAAAGCTAACTAATTTAGGAACCCCACAGAGTCAAAGTGACAAGATGAACTAAAGTTATGGAAGATTGAGTGAATGCATAATAGTGTGATTTATGAGGTGAGTAAGCACTTTATTTACCGTTTTGATTCCTTACGGGGTCATCTTATTCTTGCTCGTACTTTACTCTTATTCTTGTGGATGAGATTTGTCAGTTGATGCGAGGCTTGGTCTTGCGGGGTGAACTGAGTGTAAGTGTAACGACTTCATTCCATACGTTTACTTTACTATAAGCCTCTTAGTTCGTTTTTGTATTATAGCATTTCCTCGATGGTAGCCTCTGAGCATGTAATCTGTTTGTATACATGCTCATGTTCATCAAAATGATTTTCTACTACTACTTATCTACTTAATTACGATATAACATCCAGCTACAAATGCCATAAGTAAATAGTACTGTCTTATTGTATTTATGCAGACAAATTGACATAAATTACATTTTGGAAGCTTGTGCTTGTGTTGAATGATAGCATTTTTAAACGATTTCCGCATGTACATAACTTAGGGATTAAGCACATTCTTTTAAATATTAGGATGAGTAAGTTGTTTTAAATTGACTAAGGAACGTACGCAATTCGCATTTACTATAGTACTTGTGTACAGTACAGATTATTAAGTTTACACCAAAAATACCGAAAAAAATTAATGACAAATATCCTGATTCTTCTAGTAGTAAGTGCAATTATGTACAGCTGTGGTGCTTTTATTTAGGTTAGGCGCAATTTTATCCTAGGAAAATCATATCCGGTTTCCGGTGGCCAAAAAAATTGTCAAATATTAATAAGAATTTGCCCACTAAAACATCACTAATGTTGAGCCAGTAAATCCAGGAAGGGTAAACATAAGTATTAATTGATTAACATCGAAATAACATATTTTAAGCCTCGCAATTTTTACTAATTACGTTCAAAGTTAGAATGCCAAGACATTTCTTGTTCAATTCAATGAACAGTTTTTATCTTATAGATTTATGAATGCTTTTAGTAGTAAGTAAATACGAATTTAAATAGCTACTATTATGTAGAATGCTAACATATAACAATACATAAAATACTGAAATCATTTTGTAAACCACCCAAAGTTAACCTACAACAATCTAAAGCTGATGTCAAAGAGGGAATCATAATAAGTAGATGCAATTAGCATTTAACACTTCGAAATCATGATACTGTGTTGTTTGTATGTATGTGAAATTGTGTATGAATGATTCTTGTTGATAGTTTGTATATAAAACAAAGATCAACATTCGTTAAATAGTTAGGATAAGGTCGAAAAATTAGCACTCGGAATGTGTAATCTATAGTAGTAATCCAATATCCATTCAATAAGTTTGTTCATTGAAAGAGGAAGGATGAATTCGTCGCGGAATGTATTTTTGCAAAGATGGTGAGGAGGTAATTGAAACGAAATACTTAACTAGTTATGGGCTCGTATTAAAGAAAAAAAAACTAAAATGTATAATGGAATGATATGCTTTAAAGAAGCATAGCAAAATCCATGAATTGTGAATCGAATATACAAATTGTAACAAGGTATAAATGCGATTGAAACACAATTGCAGTCGTAACGTCAGTTCGTCCCCTGGATGTTGTTTGTAAGTGAGAAGAGGAATTGTTTGTATTTGTAATGTAAGAAAGGTTCTAAAGATTATTCACTCGAATATTTGCTACAAAATGTTGAAATGCACGTATTAAGTAATTAAGTAGTATACATGCTTAGGTCGTAATGATATTGTTTAAGAAAGTATTGCTGGTAGTAAAGAATTTTAGTTACCTTTTTTGATGTTTGAAGCTAATGTTGGTGATAAAAGAGCGGAGCACTGAATATTATTTGCAACTTAAACTTTTTCGTATGCTAAGTATAAGTAATGGACTTTGAACAATTAGCCAGTGAAAAGTGTAGATTACAAATTAGAATTAAACATTTGTTGGTGTATTTTTATTGTTGCTTTTTCTAATACTTGTACAACTGTTTTCATTATAACGTGGTTAGAATGCCTAATAATTTGAAGGATTCGTCTAAAACTAATCTCTTTACATTGCCTTAGCTATACACAGTTCATGAAGCTACGGACTAGTGAGGAAAACTAAACGACCCAAGCATAAGTAACATTTGTAGGTAATAATAATTAATTTAGATCTAAAATCCTCCATTGCAATAAGTCCGTCTACTAATGTGTAGTTTATACTATTTAGCGCTTTTCTATGTCGGCAGTTTGACATTTTTAGTAAATTGTTGTTGTGTTTACAACGTAGACGATGTCTTGAAGAGTAATAGTTTGAAAGTAAAAATTATATAGTTAAATAGCTTACAGAACAATAGGCAAGTATGGAATGTGGATGTAAATGATTACTCATATAAGTACATGCTGAAATTAGTTTAAACTACGTAGCGTCCGGTATTTAGGGACTAATGCGATTTTTAGATGAGAGATACTATTACTTCGTAATTCTGTAAACGAATGTAGGGTAGGAAATGAAACTCTAATAGTTTTTTGTGCAAAAGTATGACTTGATTGTGTTCTAATGTGCATAATATTCGTGGTTTGTCATGATGAATAGGTGACTCTGATTTGAAATCGAATTGACTCGCATTTATTGATATTAACAAAGTTATACTAGTGAAATCTAATCGTGTTGCGTTTATTTTTATTGTGTTCGATCCAATTGTACTTATGAGTTGAGTAATAATTTTGTATTCGTGTAGATTGCATGTGCTAGGTAATCGTTACTAGATAAATCTGTCTAAATAACAAAACAACGCAATACATAGTGATTTTAATGTTTAGTATATAATATGCAAAGGAATTCATATGGAGAAGAATATGTTCTCGATATTTTTCATTGACTAAGAGACTTATTATTGTAAATTGTTTTAATCTGAATTGCAATGCTTTTATATATCGTCTATTCTATATTGCACTTGTAATGTACTGCACTTTAAGTCTTTGTTCGTAGAATGAAATTAAGTGCAAATTCGTAATTCACATTTTGAATTATCAACAGAAATGATTTTTAAGTTCCTTGCAGATTCTATCTTATGGATTTTATTAGTTTAGTTATTGTTACTAAAATAATTTCCTGTCATTAAGCACAGCGAAAGTAATGCTACACAATATTACACAATTTAATTCTTTAAGTGGAATTTTATACTAATGTAGATTTAGAGATCAAAATAGGGATTAATGATGAGAACATGTGTAATAAAATGAAATCAAGGTCGTGAATACACCAGGCATATATGCATTTGATAATCAGATTTTTCAGATAATTATTATGGTACTTAATATAGATTAGTTTGCGATAAATACGGTAAATTGATCTTTTGTTTGTTAATTATAACACATTTACTACTACTACTAAATTGTAACTTTATCTATACATATTATACCCATCAAGGTACTTGTGTGTAAAATGATTAAAGAAAACTTTGCTGCAGCGCTGATTAATTAGGAACACTTACTGTAAGAAACATTTCAAAGAATAATAAATCATAGCCAAATGTTAAATCGCAGCTGTTGTGCACTGTCTTTATTCTTTATACCATAATGATATTGCTTTCTATCTTACCGCATCTTTTCTGTCGTCCGGATTCATTAATTTAGTTTTATGGTGAGTGCTATTCTATTAATATTTGGGTTAATATCCATTAGTTAATACACATTCATTTAGGTACATTTACTTTGTGGTTGATTAATTAGGGAGGAATTAGATAAGTTTGTATTTGTGCGGATATAGGTTTATACACAATAGAAAGAATGTTAACACGGTAGTTGTACATAGATAATCATGGAGAACGAATGATGCTAGAAGATAGGATATTGAAAGTATTCAACAATGCGAAAGAGGAATTAATTGGGCTTTAATTTGGCATGGGATTGAGTTCATCAGATGAGAGAGTTGGTTGATTAAATTCATGTATTTATTATAAGGCAGGGTAAGTTTAATATACATTTATATATAGACGTTCCGTTGCTCTACATCTCTCAACTAAGTAAAGGACTGAACTGGTAAATCTCCAAGGGCTAGGGATGAAATGAAATTAAACGGAACAACAAAAGTAATATCAAATAGTACATGTACCATAATGTACCCATTTGGATGGGACGTGGCGTGACTTGACAGGTCTTCCGCAACAGTAGCAGTGCCTGGCATTAACTGCCTCCTAACTAGAATTGAATGGAGGGTAAGCAAAAATAAAATAACACAACGGATGGTGAAGGAGGGTCCCTTTGGAGAAAAGAATACAACTCCCTGGTGCCTTCTAAGGTTTATGTTATGCTTTTCCTATCTCTATTATTGTGCTCACGCTTTCCTCTCTTTACCATCACCGTCTACATTACCTTGCGTAAATCAAAATGTGATTTGTACATTTACCATTGTAATATATTCCTACCTCATTTGTAGTTTGCCAAATCACGTGCAGTTTTACCTTGATACTAACAGCACGCAGATAATATTCTGCGCAAGAAGGATTCAATTAAATGTACTCATGCACAAACGATGTATAGTATTAGGATCATAGCACGATATGAATTTGTATTGAGTATCGAGGGGTTTATGATGATCCGTCAAAATATTGAACAGATAAGATGTAGAGATATTAACATTGTTTGATGAATTTTGGCATGAGATGAGAGATACATAGTTAAGTAAAGGATGCGTCTGATCATTTATGTTATACAGACAATTGTGGGTTTGTTGAAGGCTTACAAATGTAAAAGCAAAAGATTTCCCTTTGCATAACTACTAATTGCAGATTGTATTAAAATAGTACAACTCTTACCTGCAAAATGTTTTCTTACAGAAATATTGCCGAACCGGGGTGATTTGAAATGTGACTTAAGGTACCTATATAAAGGATGACGACTTAAAAGCCTTAATATGGTAATAGTGAATCAAAGGAAATCCCTTTTGTGTTCATACGAGTTTTGTGGTGATAAGATAGTAACTGTTGCTCTAATAGTGTTTGTATCTGTATAGTAAGCATTTGAGTAGTTACTTTGCTTATTAGCACTGCAGGACAATTTGCCAGTTTCTTTTATCTGAAGATTAATCAAGTCAGGGTGTATTCGCTTTTGCTGAGTGATTGAATTGGTTTGATGGAAGGGAAGATAGAATCAGATCAGCAAAGAATAGTTGGACTTATGAAACATTGATACACATTTCATTTTGTGCACTGTCTAATACTCCTTCTGTATTCATATGATTTGTTTCGGCTCCCTGCTCATTCGATGTGAGCAATGGGACTATCATTACCCAACTAATTCAATGAGTTCAGTTGACAGATATTATACATATCCCAGTATAAATGTTCTGCTGTTATGTAAAAATCTGTTTTTGTGCTTTATACTAGTGTGCTACCTTACGGCACAAGCTTAGGTTGCTTTTGCCTTTGTGTTGTAATATTAGAGTGTAGTTATATGGCAGGGAGGGAGGAGGGGTGTGTTTTATCTGTAAGGGCAGAATTGTTGTGTGAAGAGATATTTTTGTGTAGGTACTGTCTGTATGTATGTGTTCTGTAATCTGGTGACCACATCTGCCTCTTTTTCTAAGGCACGTGCCCACTCACAATTAATGACCCTTACTTTTCTACCAACCCACCATATCATCACCAATTCTCCTTTGCCATCTCTAACTTGTTCAACCACTTCAATCCATTATGTCATTTCTAATTGACCATATCCGCCTTCGCCTTCCTCTTTCATCCTAAAATACTTGTCACTCTATAACGTGTTTCTAATCAACGTCAATTTACTTACCTTCTGATTATTTTTAGTTGCTCAAACCCTTCTACGGGTAGTTGTGCTGAAGATAAAATCAATTTTTCTCTAATAGTAATTTTAATAGCTGACACTTCAATATGACATACGTATCTGCACCTGTGATAAAACCCTAAATAGAGATATGGACTAATCTTTGAGCTTTTTCATGTAATAAATTGTTCTCAATGATTTGTAATAGATTTGTGTCAATTTACGTATTTGTGTGAATCATCTGTTGTTTTTCTTCGTTTGGACACTTTCGAGAAACCTTGACAAAAAACAAATGTCACTGTTTTTGATTGTGGGAACATCAATTTATTCTTCGTCAGCATATAGCAAAGTCTTGATCGATAAATAATTGCATAAATACCTTTACTGACCGTCTTAGCAAAAGTGGATATGTAAGCAAATAGAAAGACGTAATGACGTAACAATCGATGTAAGGCGTATGGGGTTGGTATATGAGCGTGTGTAAAGGTATGTAATGCAGAATTGCCTTGGACTATAGGAGATTATTGACACTTTAGTGGAGAAAGTGGAAACTATTTTGTAGAGTAAAGCAAATATTTAGGCAAAAGGTTAGTCTCATACTCTGTCTCATCTCAAGTAGACAAGATGTTAACTCTTTGGCTTGTAATGCACAAATCTCTTCAAATTGGTCCGTCTGTTTGCTCTCCCATCGCATTAAGCATGTGGTCTTCCTCCTCTCATGCTCACAATATATCTTATTATATCCAAAAGAGATTTCAAGACTGGCCCCATGGTCAATATAAAGTCAATATCCATCCCTGTATTCGTATATATTGAAGGGAAAGTCTTTTCTTCTCTTTTGGAAACTTTTCTATGATATCCCCGGCCAGGGCCTAGGACTGTGCTACTGACTTTACTACTTGAAGAAAGGTAGCGAAAAGCAAGCGTTGAATTGGAATCCCTTATACGATTTATTACCTTCATTTCATCTGTGTCTGTGTCAGCCAAGTCTAATCTACGCTTTTCATTTCAAAATAAACTACAAAGAAAGTAAGTAAAGAACAGATTCTCATCATGTTCTATTGAAGGCATGGGAATTGTACCGAATGACAGACCAATGCAGACATTTCCTCGAAAGACAGAGGACAGAGAAGACAACTCTCCTAATAAAATCCCGGATTGAATCCGAGTTTATTCATGTAATACTTACCTATAGGCATTATTCTTCCTGATTCACTCAATTCTGATGATGTACTAATACTCTGACTCTACTCTGTACTTGAACAACTAGAAACTTCTCATTCCACTCGTCTTACTAAATGTAGTCTACTTATCTTTCTTTTGTGTTTCTATGCTTGCTTTCTCTTCCGCTCTTTGTACACAATGGACTAAGAGTTCCTATCCTTTGTAAAATATACATCTGATGCACTTCAATGATGTAACAAAGTTACAAAGCAAAGCAGATCAACTTCAGTTTATTTACCTTTGATTCCAAGAAACACTACAATGCGACTGCACTTCAGATGTTTTTATAATCGGTTGTTACTTACAAACATTCGCACGAATTATAAATAGTTCAGTAAAAAAATGCATTGGATACATAGAGCTGAATTTTTGCGTGTAAAAATATTTCAAGGAGATTGCTAGGGGAAAAGGTAAGTAAAGCGCTTTTAGGGTGAGAAATTGTGTAACAAAAGAACAAACTGGGAACATTAGGTTTTTTCTCTTGAGTAAGTTGGTACAGAAGATGGTGCTAACTAACTACATGTGTAGTTACTTTACTTTTCTCTCAGTTGTTTTATAGTCTTTACTTTTATAGTTTCAACACAAGTTTGTGATTTGCTTTAGCTTCTGGTCTTTATAGATGTTTGATGTCCCGTGGTGTATCAGCTAGTTTAAGGTCTCTACTACATGTATAGCCTCCAGCCAGTTATAAAGGCATAGCAAAAGAGTCAATTCAGTTCATTCCCGTCCCGAGTCGACTATCTCCCTCACATCTCCCTAGTGAACTTGCCTCTTCTTTTACTTGCCAACTCTGATTTCATTGTCAGTCAGCCTTACTTGTTAGTTCAACTCAAAAGTCTGGGCTGTGGTGCACATTATTATAGCTGAAATGCAATGCTAAGACTGGAACAAAAAGCATCTGAGAAAAAAGGGTTGAGCCTTGAGCCCCACTCGATCCATTTACCAATCCTTTCATGAGAGCATCTTTAAAGATTCTCTCCCCTTCTAACAAACTGATTTCCACGAGAGATCCATCCACCAAGACTCAAGACCCTATTGGATTTCTCTGAATTTCATTTACTACTCCTATTTACTATCCTTCTCCTTTCCCCCCAAATTTTATTATGGTCAATATCCAAATCTTTCTGTACAGGCTTCGCTATTTCATGTTTGGGATAACGTTTATCAACTTATTTGGTATCATCGTGTTCACGAATGGGACTAGATGCTTTGGGTAAAATTATTACAGAAATTAAATTCAATTCGAAGTTTAGTATACAGAAGTGGAAATATAATTACCTATAAAACTAGTAACACGCAATAAATCCAAACCCCAAGATTTGTTCATTAACGTCAAAATGATCGGTTCGTACCTTAATTGTCTGAAGATGAGTCAAAAGTCAAAAACCACTTCAGGCTTTAATAAAAATGAAAATGACAGCAAATATTGCAAAATGCATTACTATAGTGGATATGTTTATTGATTCAGGAGAAAAAAGAGTCTAATGAAAACGGTTTAATTAAGTACGTTGTGGTTATGGACTGGAATATGAGTTATCATGGTGTACACGAATGATCATGCAATACTGAATCAGATGTACATAACTTTGTATCTTTTGTAGGTATCTACGGGTGCGGGTGTTTTCATTTTGCAGAATATAGTTATGAGAAAAAGTAATATGTGAAAGTAGCAGTGGTTTAGTGAAAGGTTTTTTGTGGTAGTTGAAGAAATGGAAATGCGAAATAAAATAATGCAGAGAAATGAATTACTTTTTCCGTCACATCATGCACACATGAACTTGGCTGAAGGGAGAAAAGAATTCCGTATGGAAATGAGACGCGATGCTGTTATGTGGGAAGTAAGAAACTCTATTCGACAGTCGAGACCCTTACATTAGATGAAGAAGCAGCCAGTTTTTGGGATGATTGAAAAGCTTTTTCTCTCATGCAGTCACCAACATTCCATTACTCAACATTTCCTGCAACCAAGATTTACTTGGAGCGATGTAGTTATGATATTCCATTCGTGGTACGACCTTTTTGGAAATTGAATTTTATTTAATAAAGTTGAAATGTTATTAGGAATAAAAACGCAAATGCTCGACTCTTATAATGTTGAATAACATTTCCATTCTACGACTCTACTTATTAGTATCTATACGTAAAGTCCCGCATCCACCTGCAGGCTGCTTATTTCTCAGAAACTTGATTTTTATTGTAGAGAAGTATTCCCTAGTCCCTAGTGCAATTTTTCTAATGTGTCTATGTAATATAT
>JABASH010003779.1:0-15597 GCA_019776445.1 Tomocerus maximus | reverse complement strand
CATAACACTTTTGAAGATTTAAATTTTTTTATTTAATTTATTTAAATTTTTTAAATTTTTGTTATTGCTAAACCCTGTTACCAACCCCGCCCATAGGGCGGGTAATTTTCTAGTTTGAAATAAAGTATAAGTTTGTGTAAATAAAATACTGACGCGTATTTTTATTTATTTGGTGCCCACTTTCATATATTTTAGATCAGTTTACATTACACGCTTCCTGACAAGTGACATTAGAGCATAGACGATAGTAAAAATCTAGTCAACATTTGACTGGTTGGTCCTTCGTAGCGAACTTTAATAAAAAAGTGAAGCTCTATTTTCCGGACAGGGAAATAGTGTTCTACAGTCGAAAAAGAGACGGTATCGACCGTAACACTAACTTTCACCTTTTAGGAATCTTAAACTACCCACTATCAACTTTGGTCACATTGGCAGGACCAAGATATTCTGGACGACTGCAAAACACACAGTAAACAGAGAAAATTTAGCAAATATTATCAATCACCGTCGTCATCTTTGATTATGAACCTTACCAAATATCTACGGCTTCCAGTTTCATGCCAACCACAAACAGATTACCCGTTTCTAGCAAACAAATGCAGTTGTTATGGCGGTGTATCAAGCCAGTAGTTCAGTTTGTATGACAAATGCATGTGTCAATGAACTGAGAGTTTAAACTGACAAACGTACCTGTGATAACTGATCCAGTGGTAAGGCTCTCAAAGATTGTCTGTCGCAGTATTCTTTCCAATCAAAAGTTTCCTGACTTTCCTTTTTGGGTGGCAGTAATACAATTCCATCAGTTTTTACAAATCTGAAATAAAATAGTTCATCACATACTAAGTCGTAGAAACTGCAATATATTTATACAATTTTTTTATTAATTCGATTTTAAAAACGAATTTTTTTTATCTTATCCACAAGGAAATTAATAAGGAGATTTCACATGGAACAAATACTCGAAACCGATCTCCTTTTCCGTTGACGGAAAAACGACGGAAAAATAGCCATATTTTAATACTCGTAATACGTGACAGTACGAAATTCTGTATGCCTAAACCAAGTGTCGCGCTTCTAAAACCATCCCCTTTTCAATTTGAAAAGGCGTAGGTGTTTCCTCCAAAGTTTTTGCCCCTTTAAATAGTTCCTTCAAGTTTACAGTTACCCCAGCTAAACTGTATCCAATAGAGTGACTGAATCCGATGTCATGGACATTTGAAGATTTGCAATTAAACCAGAAACCGTCGTCATCCTTGTCGCTGTCAAAAAAATACAATGGATTCTGTCTCCAATTATATTTTGAATTCAAATATTTTCAAAAATTAATTAATAATATTACATTGTTTTATTATGCCATTTTATAGATAACTAGTGAATAGGTCAATCCGTCTACAACAGCTGACAGCTCTTCGTAAATTAAGAATTTCGAACTGTAAAAGAAAAACAAATTACCGTTAACCTTAGCCAACCAATTGTGACCGGTAGATTTTTCATTCACTACTTCAGCGACATCATTAAACTTGTACCTATGGACAAAATACACAAAATATTGAAATTATTCATCCATATTTTATTCAAACAACGCGAGCAGATACAGGACCCCCATAAAATGATATTAGTAATATCTACAATAAACAACTTGTACAGCTTTATGGGTATAATAATGTAGAGTAGCACAAAAAGTCATTTTTGGTATTAAAAACTCACTTGCGCGTAGAAAGGATCGTTTCCTTTACAGTTTCCGATTGAGAATCAGATATGCTTTGACAACCAACAGGTACACATAATTTATTTGAAACTATTCGAAACTTTTCGAATTTATTCGAAACTATTCGAAACTTTTCGAATTTATTCGAAACTATTCAAAACTACTCGAATGTATTCCAAACTATTCAAACCTACTCGAATTTATTCCAACTATTCAAAAAAAAACCGAATTTATGTCGTCGGCTACATCATAGGCTATTTTCGGGTCGGAAGAATGTGGCCGTCCGCCAACTGCAGCGGCAGTATTAATGTGGCCTTGGCCTTCGAGAGAGGGAATTTCAAATTTGGGTTACCTCGCCGTGTATTCATATGCACAATATAAATTGGAATATTTCATATAATATTGGTGCTCCACACAGATATTTACTATGGGTAAGCTGGTTTTTGAAATTCTTTAATATTTAAACATTGTTTACATTTCTTAATTTAAGGACGGGCTTTGCCAAAAATTACCTTTCAAAATTTCGTTATACATCGTAACCGTAACCCCATTTTAGCCTACCCGATGTAAACAATTTTAGTTTTACTTTAGTGATGCATTCAAGAGATGCAAACAAGTTTCTATAAAGATGAACTTTTGCACAAATATATTGTTATTTGACCGGATATTATATGATTAGCATTTCGGGTCAACCTCCATTGCATTCATTTTTGAAAAAAAAATCCAACATCCAAGAACTATCCAGGAGCAATAGTTAGTTCGCCGATATTTGATATTTGAGTTTTAAGTACTGTAAAAAAAGTGAAACTCCTACAAACATTTGGATATTTGAGAGTGCCTTTAATTCTGATTTTTTTAAAGTACTTAGAACTCTGATATAGAAAATCGGCGATCTAACTATTGTTCCTGGATAGTACACGATTCCAAAAATGTAAGTCTCATAAAGGTCGAGTTAGTACATTTGGAGGAATTTGACCGGATGTAAAAACATTTTAACTTGCATTTAGATAGTCGCAAAGTACTCCAAGCTAACCGTGATGTTTCCGGTAAAAAGTTCTGATCTGATTTCGTCATGTTGTACATATTCGGTTTGGCAAAGGTATTGCCTCGCAGTTGGCCCACGAACATTTTCGATTTTTCGACTTATTTGTATTCAGTTCTTCTAATTTGAGCGTAGAAATGTTGGCAAAATTCGAAAAAAATTTAATCATTATTAGAGCTACGAATCCCAATAAAACTGAACATGTTCACGGGCCATCTTCCAGGCAATACGTTTGCCGGTTTGCCAATCCGAATATGTACTACATTAACAAAAATTGGTCTAGAGCTAATGGAGATTTTGAAACAAATGCAAAAAATGGTAGACATGTATTTTGATTACTTCTATTAGTATGTCAATGTAAATCGCGTATACGAATTGGTTATCTTTCAAAATCTATCCCAAATTTTTGCCAATAAAGTAGTGTATACTATTTTTATTATTTCAAAATTTTGCATTACTATTATTATGGTCTGAGAACCAAGTATACTTGACTGACTTTGAAATCTAGTGTTTAATGAAATGTTTATGTAATGTTAAACCTTTATTTGCTATATTAGTTTGTTACAGAACAGGTAAAGCAGAAAACAAAAGAAATAATTACATAACACAAATCTTCCTGCCTCATTTATCTGTGATACTGAAATATGTGAGCAAGTATAAAATAACAAAATATGTAATTGCAGCGTATAGAAACTAGCACTTCACATAGTATTCATGAGTGTATGATAATGTATATTTAGTGTGTCTTTACTAATTACTAAGATATCAGCATATATAATATGACAAGAAACAGAAACCTAAAATTACCCACCGAAAATACAAATATCTTAATTTATAAAGACACAGTCAAGTCTTGTACGGTGAAGTTGTGCTTTTATTCTAAATTCTGCTGGTGAAAAAACATCTGTAAGTGCGACATGAACCAAATTAGGGTTGCTACCAGTGTGTGCTCTTAATGTCACTCTAGCTATGCCAATGTCAGTTTAATATTATTTAGTAGGGACACGCTAGTGCCGTTCAACATGCTTAATTTTTGTTGCAAATCCAGTGTAAAAACCGTATAGACTTGTCAGAATGTCATTAATAAAATGGCAGTTAGGTTAGGATCTGTCGACAATGAATGATTGGATCTTATAGCGCGGTAAATGACGCTAATGATGTTATTGTTAGCTCTACTTCGATTTACTTAATTGAGTTGTGTGTAGTAAATGTTAAGTTAACTAAACTGAATTGAACAGGCTGCGTATTGCGTTGGTTGTAAGGTATTTGATTGTACTATGACTAAAGTTAAGGATGCGTTATAAAATGAAACTTGTTTGTATTGTGTATAAGTAGTAAAAGAACGGTGAAACAGACTGCTACAAAATCATGTGTAATGTAAGAAGTATATGATTATAATGATTATGATTATGATGATAATATAATCATCCAACTATTTCACTATTCGTATTTATTTACTGCACTCTGAGTTACTCCATCTTACTGCAGTCTCGTGATGGTTTATCATATACCTGTTTTTTTAAATTGTAGGCAAAATTGACCGCATTGCCATGACCAGACCGCCCAGGCACCGTCGACAACCCGTGCTGGAGACCTTAAATACGACAGTGTAAGTCTCGAAAGTATGATATTGATATGATATATGACATGTTATGGCATGCTCTTTCAAAACACTTTCAAAAATACTCGTTACCCGGGTAATACAATATGTTATTACATAATGAATTTTCAGATTAAATTGCATTTCTTTTTCCCTACACCGAATCAAATACACATTTTCGAGTTAACCAGAATTGTTTTCTAAAAAACCGAACCATCGCGCCCGCTTTTGGCCCCATTTTCATTCTCTTTTGGTTAAATGTTAAACACAACAAATTTTTGACCAAAATCGGTTCCCTTATGATTAAATGTCATACGAACCAAATGCCTATCACGGATGCTCAGCCTAAATGCTAATATCTAGTTGCGTGTATGCTGAATACATTGATTTGTATATTTACAGCACTCTCCGCCGTTATGCAGACGATCGCAGTGACCCCGTGGTGTCTGCTAAGTTTAAAGACAAAGGTAAAGCAATTGCAACAGTTTGAATAGTGTAACAATTATTTTTTTCAACTCTTAGCTGTAACCATAGATTTAGATATCCTTGTACATAATATAAAAAACGGGGAACCTAAAATTCTATTTACATTATTTTATAATCCATAGATACGAAAGCTAAAAATCCCAGCCAATATTAAGGGGACAGTCCCTGAGATTTAATAAATTCAAATGACAATCTACATATACAGTCTACATTTCCTCTTATTACTTCTCGAGTTTTAGATTAAGGTTCAGGGTATTTGCATAATATGATGAAATTCAATAACTGCAGGTATCAGGTAGTCACTATGGATATTATTGAAAATGGCTACAAAACAATTTATGACCAACTTCGTCAGTCGCAGAGCAAAGATAGATCACTGCCATAGACAGAGATTTCTATGAGCATAATAAAAATAGATTTTCTTTTGGCAAAAGAAATTCAGCGTCTAGAAAACTGGACGGAGTATTACAATATTGGTCTGTAAATTCGTTAAACATATTATTTAAAAAAAGTCCCGTTGACAATTGTCTATTTTCATTTCCTACTTTGAGATATAACCGTTTTTAATAAGAAAATGAGCATTTTTTCAGGAAACCTCTAATATTTCAAAGTAGGAAACGAAAATGCAGAATGTTCCACGCGTCTTTTTGTAAAAAACTTTTTCAAGATTTAAGAGCCCAATCTTGTGATCCTCCGTCCAGTATTTTCGACGCTGAACCCTTTTTACCAAAAAATATCAAGAGCCAATATGATAGTCAGAGATTAAGATGAGTCACGTAAATTGGCGACCCTGATTCTTAAACATATACTATCCTGAAGGGTTGTAAGTTTCTAACATTTAGCAATTATGACCTATGAAGGTCGGGTTTAAAGTAGAAAAATATTTCATTTTTTGGTGTAATGTCTTATTTCTAAATGGATGGCAAGGCAAAAAAATTAATGGTGAGATTGTCAGGAACTTGCTACCCTCTTGAATATGGGATCAACCTTTGGGCAAAACCAGATATTTTTTAGTATACCCTTTTTACAGTCATGTCTAATCAGAGTTTCGGATATTCCCATTTCCCACCCTCTTTTGTTGGGCACCTGGGAAATATGGGAAATAGTGGGAAAAGTGGGAAATATGGGAATAACTGGGAATTAATGGGAAATACTGGGAAATAATGAATTATAAAGCCAAAAATTTCAAAATTTGGCGCAATTTTTGCTCTATTTCCCACTATTTCCCAGACTTCCCATTTCCCACTCCATTTGGCTTCCCATATTTCCCAGTGGGAAATGGGAAATTTCCCACTAGAGGTATTTCCCAGTCGAAACCTTGTCTCTAATATGATGAAAAAATGAAGTTTGAATCTTTTTGTACTCACCTCAATGCAATGAGTTGATGTGTGAGGACTTTGAGCGAAAAGGATTCCAAGAAATTGGCTAAATGTACAGTAATGTTTTTTTTTTCAATTTTCAAAACCCCCAAAGATTTTTAAGTCGCATGAAGGCTCATTTTTGAAGATATTTTTTAACGCATCGAAAATCGAGCTCGACATTTTTGATTTTTGAGTAGGGATGAAGACTTCAAAAATGTATTTCGATTTTTTATTCATTTTGCAAATAGATATTCATAGAAAGGAGCCGCATACTCGTCATCATATTCTTTTCCTCCTATTTATGTTAATTGTGTTATCTCTGCCCTTTTTCCAGTACCACTGAATCATTTTCCTCTGATTTTACATATAATTTTGGTAGCGATAAGAACAATTGCAATTGTACTAAGGAGGTATGAGCTGCCAGATTTCTCAGGTTAAATTCTGTCAAGCTGCCCAAATGGTAAATTTTTCAGCCTTTTCGACGGTCACTAAATTTCCACAAAATCTAAAAAATGTTAAGTCAGAAAGTGCAGCAAAGATATCGAGAATGTGTTCTAATACAGGGGTTGACAATATCCCAAAATATTAAGTAAACAAAAATCGGAATACATTTTTTTAATGCATTCTCCTTCAAACAATTTCAAACTTTGAGCGTTAAAAAATGTTTCAAATTGCATCTTCAGGTTCGCTAGAAGTATACGGCAGAGAAAACGGTAACCTTGTTACTCTATCCGTTATCTTTAAATTTGACCTTGACAACTATGACCCATTTACCCCCCTCCTTAATAATTGATAGCTTCCGTAACTATGGATTACATAAAATATTATAAATAAAATTTCAGGTTCCCCTTTTCTCGTCCCAGCCCCTCAATTATACCTAGATAAAGGGAATGAGCGGCTGAATAGAGGAGTCTTTTACCACTTGGCCATGGGGAAGGGGTAAAATAAATATTGCGTATCTGTAGGCTCCATTGCGTTGATTTACGTTTTATCTTCGTGACCTTGTTCGGGACTAAGGATACAAACAATATGTGCCGAGAGTGCCATGCTCTGACATAAAAAAACTCTGTTCGTGGGAGGAAAATTTAATTTTAAAAGTGATATATTGCCATTGCCAATAGTAATTTACCCCTGGCCTTCACATCTTGTTCTATTTCTCCCAAAATACCTACTCAATTGTTATGGGCCTAACATTTTAGGAATCGTGAACGAACTGACTGAAACAGTTTTAGCATTCGGATTTTGTTGATATTTTGGTTGTAAATACTCTTAGAAATCGAAGTATAAAAAACCCCAAAAATTTTCACCTTTGATTATTTTTAAGGATATTCGAACGCGATAGTTGCATCCTAGCACTGTGTTAATACAACCAGGGGTTAACTCTCTTTTATGGCATGTATCAGGTCATTAGCAGGGGTAAGACTTCTATAAAAAAAATATTTTACAGGCTACTCGTGGCAAACTTTCCTTGACTTTTTTGTTTTATAGTTATGGGATACAATATCAAAATATTTTCGTAAATATATTAAAACATTTTGAGTTTTAAAAAATGTAACATTTGCGTAAATAATTTTTTTGTAAAAAAAATATTTATGTAAATGTCTTAGGCCTAAAAAATTGTTTGCATTTGCATTAACATTCGTGGATGAACAACAAAAATTGATATCACAGGCAGCCTACTTTGATTTTGATTGTAAAATAGCCCTATTGGTGCTTTGTGTATGTTAATGTTTCATCTCCCATTCATAGTTTTCATTTCCCATTTTCCCAACCCACTAGTCCATTTTGCTTCCCACTTTTCTTCCCGGGGCTGTGGGAAGATCCCACTTTCTCATTTCCCACTCGAAACTCTGCTCTCATTCAGTATAGTCCCACCTCCCTCGTAGCTTCTCTCAGACCCTAATTTCTTTCTATTGTTATGCCGACGAATGAGTTACTCCTAAGAGTGGACAAATAATAAATATGTGTATAATATGTAAAAGTTATTGCGCTGTCGTTTAACCAGTAGGTAATGCGGTCTTGTGTATTTGGCGATCAACCGATTTTTAGTCGGTGCACCTGTTAAGGTTAGTGTGACTACGTTCGCTTACCTGGGTTTTCCTACTCTACATCTCGGATCCTAACTAGAGTAAAACCAAACCGAATTTGAAAATGTCAACTGACATGTAAATGTCTAGTCTGTATCTCGGACTCAATGTAAACTCATGTAGTCACACCATCCTTAACAGCAGACAATAGTTTACTTAGACTTACCCAAATCCCTCTGTAAGGCAGCACTCATCCATCATCTGTACCAGAAAGCTGAAACTTTTTCCAGGGTTCTTGACACAATTACCATGCTTCTTAACCGGACGCTACTGGAAAACTTTGCTTAAAATTGAGTTAGACGAATATATTCGAACATTTTTGACGAATATCAGCTAACGCGTCTAATATCGCCTAACTCACTTTCAACTGATCTTCGGCAAAATGTTCGAATATATTCGCCTAACTCAATTGTAAGCAATATTCGTCGAAAACGTTCCAATGCATTGGGAGAACTCAATTTTAAAAGATGTTTGGCAAAAATGTTTGAATATATTCGTTTAGCTCAAATTTAAGCGATATTCGCCGTAAACGTTATAATATATTCGTATAACTCAATTGTAAATGATATTCGTCGAAAGTCTGGTGATTGTGTCAAGGACTCCGGCAAAAGTGTCCGCTTTCGGGTGCAGATGTTGGATGATGAATGCTGTCGGATTCAACCACACTGTAAAATTCGACTGATCACCAAAACCACAAGAACGCCATTCCTGCTGGTTAAGCGACTGCGCAATAATAGACACGTTTGTCTGTTCCGCTAGGTCCATTCGCATTGGCCGTGAAATTGAAAGAGAGGTCGAAAATGACCATGTTAGATCCGTCATGCACATGGTATAATGGACATGTCGGTTCGCAGGGGGAAGCACGACCCCCGTCTCCATATGGCGCCAAGCGCTCCGAAGACCAGATGCCAGACTACTGTGGCGAGCTAGGGTCCTGGGAGCAAGTAGACCAGTTGCGGGATGAGGCTTCGCGCCTCGATGACGAAACAGACGAGGCCGAGAAGTTTCGTCAGACAAAATATAGGCATGATGCAATAGGAATAAAACCCTATAAGCGTGAGAATGTGGAGACTTTCTACGACGAAGCTAATTATAGCAAGGGTCGGGAAGAAGGGATTGACCCTGAAATTTTCGACCTCGTAGACTTTTTTAGTAGTGATGGATTCGAACACGTCCCCCCTTATTTGGTACGACTCCACGGTGAAAAGGAATTTGTGTTTTCGCAAGATCCCAATCTGAGACACCAGCTAGCTGCCGCACAGAAGGACTTTGTACGACGGCAGTACGCTGGACCCGGTGTGCCTTTTGTGGTCCGACTGACACCGCCGTCTGGTAAAAAGACTGCAGTGGGGACAACCACCGTCCCCGACAACCCACCACAGGAACCAGAGGATTCTGGAATGGAAGTGGAGGAAGAAGAGGCCATGGATTCGGCGGTGGTGGATATGGCCTCTGCGGTTGTGGAGGTGGGCACAGTGGCAGTGGATCGGGAGGTGGAGGAGGCCATGGATTCGGCAGTGGTGGATGTGGCCTCTGTGGTTGTGGAGGTTGCCACGGTGGCAGTGGATCGGGAGGTTGGAGGAGGCTGTGGATTCGGCAGTGGTGGATGTGGCCTCTGCGGTTGTGGAGGTGGGCACAGTGGCAGTGGATCGGAAGGTGGAGGAGGCTGTGGATTCGGCGGTGGTGGATCCGGAAATGGACATGGTGGATGAGGGGCCACAAATTAAATTAGAAAATGGTAAGACACTTTTTACATTACTGGATCTACAGGGACGGGTATAAGTAACTAGTCTACAGTGGCCTATACAGGGTGTTGCACTGTCACCCCATTTATGTCAACAACCAGGAGCACCACAGCCAAGTACTACACAGCATTCGAAAGACTGCTCAAATTTACTTTAGTAATGGAGTGTTGATCAACATTACTGAATGTTTAGGTTCAAAAAAATTATTAAAATTACATCACGGTGGAGAATGCATGGTGAAATTTTGACAACCTCCGAACTTAATGAAAATTGGTGGAAAAATCGTCAAAACAATTCGAAGTACTATTCATTTCAACTCTAGCTGGTACAATGCTCGAAAAATACGAAGTGCTGATGTGGCATAACAGCAACCTAATGCCGACCTTTTTTACCTAATAGATGGATATGTAAACATCCAGCACCTGCATGTTATAAAAAATGCCATTGTTCGGTTGTATAAATACTCGATTTTTAGGTAAAAAAGGTTGGCATTCTGTTGTTGCCATGCCACATCAGCACTTCGTATTTTCCGAGCAGCGTACCAGCTGGAGTTGAAAGGTATAGTAAGGGTATAAAAGCGACATTTAAAAATATAGGTTTTTGTGGCCAGGAAAATATTGGAAATCTTCAGGTCGCTCTTAAAATTTTGACAATTTTTTATTTTCCAAATCTCTTAACTTAAAACGATCTTTATCAAACCTTCCTCGTTTATGTTAACACATATGTTATAAAACACTTTTTTTCGATAATTTTTTTGAACCTCTTGATGTCAATTAATGTTATTCAGAGTTCCCTTATTAATGTAAGTTCGTTCGGTCTTTCGAGTGGCATATAACATTTGGCTCTGTTGTATCTGGTTGCTGAGATGAGTAGGGTGACGGAATCCACATTGTACCTGCGTCTTTGTCCTACTCCACGCCTGTGTATATGTCCTACTCTATTTCTGGACGTTGCAATGTATAACTCCTATAGACCAGTTACTACTTACTAATACCCATCTGTGTATACTGTACTATAATTTACGTGAGTATGTTTGTAATTTCATGTGTGTATGAAAGCCAATGTCGACACTTTATAAGTAGCGAAACCCTATGCTGACACTTTCTAAGTAGTGAAACCCTATTTTGACACTTTACAAGCATTGGAACCCTATGTGGACACCTTATAAATATAAAACAGAGCAACTTTTCGAAACGATTCGAATATTTTCGAATAAATTCGAATTTATTCGAATTTATTCGAAAATATTCGAATACGATGAATAGAACGGACGTTATATCAATTTTCAATTTTTGAACCCTCCCCCAATCAGGAGTGACCCCTACACAGCATTGACCTACACAGCTGTGTTTCCCGACCTTCTACCTTTCGATCAAGCTATTACACGATTCTCTATGACGAGTAGAATAGAAGTTATTCCTATTTTGAATAATCAAACCCCTCCCCAGTCAGGGGGTATGTCCGATTTGGCCCATTTACGAACTCGGCCTTCGTTTTGATACCTACATCCTACACAGATGAAAGTTATAACTCAATCCGTTCGAAAGTTATCGCACACACGGACAGACGGACAGACAGACAGATGTAGCATTCACATACAGAGTAAACTAAAGTTACTCTGAATAAACGAAAATGTTTGTAATAGACGCAGAGGAGTCTGTCCCTCCAAGGGTCATAGTTCTGCACCACGACACGGACTACAACGGCCCGTACCTGGACTCTGATGCCGACAGCACCACAACTGAGGTTTCTCCATTCGCTGCTGTGGCCGTCCCAAGTAAGCAATCTTGTTTTTCTCTATGCCAATCCAGTATATATACTATATCATAACTTCCGGGAGTATGTATGTGTGTTTGTCCCCTCAACAATATTCTGTGAAACGCTACATAGACATTTCATGAAGCAGAAATCGAATGTTTTCGTTAGAAGCACAAGTAAATGCTAAACTTTATTCAATCCAGTTGTAAGCATTTGCTTGCAAAATTAGTACATGCCAGGCTTATTTTAGCAAAACCTTTGACTTGAGTGAAAAGTAGAAGTAAAAGGATTTACTTGACTTTTTATGCAATCCTAGACCACCTTTTACTTAAGGAACTTGGAGTAAAATCAATTCCCTAACGTTATTCAAACCAGCCATTGTCGCAGATGTATTAAACAAGTCTATGACGAGTTTTCAGCTAGCAAGTACATCATTGTAAATAATTATGAATAATTGTAAACAATTGTGAATAATTGTGAATAATTGTAAATAATTACGAATAATTGTGAATAATTGCGAATAATTGTAAATAATTGTAAATATGTACAGGGAAGGTAGACGAAACAGAGAGGGACAGGGTGATTTGCGAAACCTTCCGAATGACACTTCCATACTATCATCAGCTACGCTGTCGTCCAAAAAAGAACAAATCGGTAAGTTTGACTTTTGACTTTCACTCTCAATGAAGCTGGGACAAGTAATGTTATTGCAACAGGAGTACCACTACCGGAGAGAGCATGCTTTAAGTAAAGAGGTTCGAATGCTATTATACTGTATACAGTAGAGGGGAAATCGTGATGCTCGTCTCTGTAACAAAAATCGTCTAGAAACTGCCGTAGAGTGGTGGGGAAATGTGAAAATAATGCATTAGTAGGTATGGGCCATGCATCCATGTCATAACTTCCGATCAAAAAAAATTATCCATTTTGCCTCTATTTGTATAGTATAATAATATATTGCAATCTCGTTGGTTTTAAGCCTATGCACGATGCGGCGGTACGGAATCATATATGAATTAATGGGACATTTTCAAAATGGTATTTGTCATGAAATAAAAACTCAATAAATATCTAAGACACGTATGGGGCTTGCTCTGAAATTATAATACCTCTAGATGAAGATTTAACACTTGAAAACTATTGTCAAAGTTCTCCGTATTTTTCTTTTGCTTGCACTTTCACATGGACGGAATACAAAATGCTGCCAATCAAAATATTGGTGTTTAATGGTTGTCATACCTACGTCAGAATAAAGTTTAGACATCACACTATTAGTTAGGTAAATTTCAGCTTGCAAAAATTTGCGAACGACTAGGATATGATTTTATGAACATTGGGAATTTTTCGTACTAGCACCTATCGCGGACCCATGGTCGCTTCAAATCACATTAGCTAGTGCATGTAATTTCACGCTGCGTGCACCAAAACTGCCACTGTTAGGTGTGTTCAGGTTTTCTAGTGTTGCTGCAGAATAATATTGGTTGGAAAAGGTCACAATATTTTAAATTTTTGCAGGGTTGAGTTAGTTAAATTTTGTCATCTGAAGCGACAATGGGTCCGCGATAGGTGCTAGTATGAAAAATTTCCAATGTTCATAAAATCATATCCTAGTCGTTCGCAAATTTTTGCAAGCTGAGATTTACCTAACTAATAGTACGACGTCTAAACTTTATTTTGACGTAGGTATGACAACCATTAAACACAATTATTTTGATTGGCAGCATTTTGTATTCCGTCCATGTGAAAGTACAGGCAAAAGAAAAATACGGAGAACTTTGACAATATTTTTCAAGTGTTAAATAATTTCAGAGCAAGCCCCATACGTGTCTAAGATATTTATTGAGTTTTTATTTCATGACAAATACCATTTTGAAAATGTCCCATTAATTCAAATATGATCCCGTACTGCCGCACTGTGCTATGCGTAAACTCAGTTTGAACCTTCTTTAGCACCTCATTCTTTGCATATGAATTAGTGCTGTTTATTCGCGGCTGACTCAGTGGCCGTATTCCTAGCAAATGCCAGCTACTTTAATGTGCATTGACTTTCACATTGCCCATCCAATTTTTTTAGCACAATCGCTAAGGGTCTGAAACGACTGGACTTTTTGGTATATAGTAAATTCACAATAGTTAGATGCAATCCTTATCTGAAAAACCTTTTTTTTGCATTGCCACCTTTGATTTAAAGATGTTACGAGTTGACAACGTGGATACGGGTAAATGGGGTTGCAAATCTTAATATCTTCCAGTCGAAGATGAAAATGCAAAAATGGCTAAAAGGTTTTTCAGAAAAGGATTGGATCTAACCATTATGAATTTACTGCATACCAAAAAGTCCAGTCGTTACAGACCCATAGCGAATTTTCTAAAAAAATCTCAATTTTTGGTAATTGTCCATGATCAAGATAGTAGTCAAGGGGCTCAGTGAACAGTATTGCCTGTCAAATGGAGATTTGGTTGGGTGGGCGTTGCTGAAGCATGTAAATAATAATGGGGCAAGGGTAAGGCTCACCCGCATCTCAATATTTCCGTTAGTTACTGATAATGAGTGAGAGAGAACGATAATAATTGCTGTCCTGCCGAAAACAAATAAAAAGAGACTTTGAGAGTCATAACTCATGTCATGATGAATAGTTCATCCCTAAATATATTTTACTTGCTTTCACAACTTGAAAAAATCTTTCGATCATACAGTCTCAGTCAACCACAGCTTACATTTTATAGATGTTGGCAGCAGAATGTGCAGCGGTGTGCATTCTCACCTGTGTTTTGTTGCCATGGGATTGGCTGATTGAAATTCAGATTAGCCAATGAAATTGCAGATTTCCATGACAGACAATGACATTACTTGTCCCAGCTTCGTTGACAGTGAAAGTACAAAGTCTTATATCTTATTTCATTAACACTCACACGACTGCAGACAGGCATTACGATGCCTTCTGAAAAGTAAATTCAAATGGTTTGGTGATGGTTTGCCATGTAACCTCAGGATTTTTTGTATTTGTGAAGAATGTATCTATCTGCTTATAATTTTAAATGGGGCTATTTGGCGGTCATATAAGCCTTAAAAAAGATGCACACATAAAAAACACCTAATTTTACTACGCAAAGTGCTAGCATAGGGGTAGGATCGCCTCAGGTGATAAATGTTCAAATGCTTACTTTTTGTGTTGTCGGGAATATGAAACTGACTATTTTTAGCCGATAAAATATGTAAACTCTGACCTTCTGTAAAAACCAGGATGGTGTAAGTGGTACACTTCAAAAATTTTACACACTTGAAATTCGTCTCAAAATTTCAATTTTTTAGAAAAAACAGGTTTACAATCATCCTATCGGGGAAATTGAAAGCGCCATAATAGTATGAGGGTTTCTATGTTGCATTAGCGATGTAGGTACTTTGAAAAGATAAAAGTTTTTAAAATATTCGGGATTTTTCTAAAAAACTCAAAAATTTTGAAACCTTAATATTTCAACCACGCACGGGTTGCCAAGAATGATACCAACTCCATAAGTTATTACCAAATATGAACAATCAGTCCGAGAGGTTTTGGTTCTTGGTAACCCGTGTGCAGCTTGGGAAATGAATTTTGAAAAATCGATAACTTTCATCGAAATTAGGGACTATGCATTGACAACGATGTACATGTTGGGGAGAGGTGGGACGAAATAGTTCATATTTAAATATACCGTAAAAATTGGTATAATTCCGCAGTGGAATTATAGTTTCAAGGCCGTTTTTGGGGTCGAAAAGATCATAATAATTCCGCGTACGCGGAATTATTTCGATAGGCGGAATTAATTTTC
>JABASH010003778.1:0-15605 GCA_019776445.1 Tomocerus maximus | reverse complement strand
GTTGTTTTCCTTTGCTATTAGTGTATTTCTAATATCAATTCATTAGCACTCAAATCAGCAAAGGGTAAAAGATTCTGCTTTCGAAGTACCTAGTTTATTGAATATCAAAGAACGGCAATTTGCAAATATTTTGCAAATATTTTAATAGCCCACTTTGGTATTTATTTTTTATCACTGTTCTTGTGTAGGTACTGCTACGATAAATTAGATTGTAGAAAGTACAAGTGTTGTTTTTTGTGGAAGAAGGATTCAATCCCACCTCTAGCACCTAGCACCGATTAGTTATTGCTGAATAGGATAGTTCGTATTCGTAACATCCACAGATTGTGTTTGTTTTACTTTAAGTTGTCTTATACGTTTGTCTCCACTTTTAACTTTTCCTGTCTAGTTTCATCGGTTCAAGCTACATAAGTATAGAATGTCATAGATGTTATATGGGTATATACGATTCCCTTGCTGAATGAATGATGTGTTTTCATTTTCTGGGCTTTCTCGAACGAGGTCTGGCTCAGTTTGAAGCTGACGGTGATTGAGACTGTGTTCATTGAAGACTTTATCTTTTAGGAATTCTCTATAGTAGACATGTATTCATCAATAAAACTACTTAAGCTCATAATTTTCCTGAACAGTGCTGCTTACCAACATATATCGGTAACTGACTATGACATCCTCGGATTCTCCTCCGCTTTTTCTAAAAGTTTATTTATAGGAGCTTTCTGCGCCAACTTATCCTTATACATCGCAAAATCTATCGGTTTCGTTTTTATTCAGAGTTGTTTAACTGGGTAGGTTTGACTCGATCTGCTGAAGCATAGTAACTATACTGCCTGATGATATCCTTCTCCAAAATAGTTATTGAAAATTGGAAAGCGAAGTTTACAATTCCAACTGTACATGAAAACCAGTCAATACTATAATAGCTAGTTACAAATAGCTAGTTACAAATAACAATTAACCTGTGATAAATAATAAAATGCACTTACACTTTCACTAGTAAATGGAATGACGCAGGAGACAAAGCATTTGCAACTTTCCCCAGAACCTTCATAAGAAGGTTGATTGGAATTATCTATTATTGGTGCTGGTGTTGGAGTGCCTGGTGCCGGACGACTTCCACTACTGCTAATTAAACCAGCTATCAACTGTGGAAAACTCGAAAGTGCTCCCAAAATTCCACCTAAACAATGAAATTAATTAAGTATAACTCTATGATATGATGCTCTCAATCATAATTACGCAACCAAAGAGCAATATGATTCTTTAGCATCTTCTTATTCGTGTCTTGGGCCATAATAATATGAAATATAATCAGATCAGTATAAAATCGTAGCAACAATCTTGATCAGAACTACCTATTATATGAGTCAATTATTCTATAAATGCTACTATAAACTTCACATATTAACTGGAGAAAACCAACAGAAGGTAGACAAAGATCGGATTGACATTTTTTTAACCCTAATGGGCTTTAAAAAGTTGTAACTACACAAACACTCATTTACATAAAAATTATTTGTTATTATTATTTGGAGAAGGTTAATTGAGTTATATAAGTTTACAAGCTAACACAGATTTAGAATTAAGTGTCATAATTTTACTATGTTGAAAATGCTACAGGTAATCTTCGGGTATATTCTCAAAACCACAATTCCATGACACTAAGCCTGGAACTTCAGTATTGGGCCTGTATAAACATTTATACAGACCCAGTACTGAGGTTTCAGGTTCAGGTATCATTATGGTTTTGGGAGTATAGTGTATATATTTGTATTACAGATAGTACTGAAACAATGCATTGTGTATTACTTAAAAATCCTAGTTTTACTTAACCCACCATGATTAACGACATTAAATTATACGTTAGAATAATATGTGTACCAAATCCCAGAGTAAAGATTAGTACATTAGGGTCTAAGATTATTAACTATAGTGCTATATAATAACTATACAAACCAGCATAGCGTACAATTGTGCAAATACCATACAAAAATGACAATAGAGTCGCACCCAAACAAATGAAAGTATATGTTAACAATTGCATGCGATCACAATGCAAACTACTAATTACCGAAGCATAAGAAGATCACAGACCTCAACGCTTAAGCAGAATCAGCTATTACGGCTAAGTAACGGGCTTAAAGCATTACATTATTGAGCAATAAAGCACATTTATTGAACGTTGGACTACAAAAAGAAAGATATTTCCTTTCCATCAGTAAAACTGGAAGCAAATCTGACATAATAAGCCTCAAATAGAACGGTAGATAAAAATAGAAATCTGTATATGTGCATTTGTTAACGACGAAAGTGTTTAAATTCACAAAGTTATACAATAATTAAGTGCATATCCATCGTACTCTTATAAATTGCTTAAATCTTACCTCCTAGTCCTCCAATTCCTGAAGTGCCACCACCACCACCAGCAATACTTTGAATAGAGTTGGAAATGGCACTAATTGCATGTGGGATAAGTCTTGATTGGCCATCTGCACCCCGATTATCTATAACGGTACAAAATGCCCACAAACTACAACAGCCATTCACAGGAATCGCAAACATATCCCATACGTTCATAATAATAGACGAAATTCTCAGAATCTTAACATAAAATTTCCACTGTTGGGAATCGTAGAAATAAATGTAGCGGATTGTACAGAAAGAATCCGTCAATATATCAAAGTGAAATAAAAATGACTGACTTAACGTAGCCTAATTGGTGTAATAAATAACAGACACTTAAAAGCAGGAATGTGAATAAATTCTCATTGCAGTGCAATCCCAGAGAATATAAAAAGGCATCGCATGCAGAGCACATAAATTGTGAATGCAAACACAATGGAAGCAAAGAAAGAATTTAAAGTGATAAAGTGCAAGTAAATAAAGATTTCCAAGAAAAACTCACTTGCAGGTGAATTGGATGATTGGCCGACAAAGAATCTATCTCTGTCACCTCTATTACCATTGCTAAAACTTGAGCTTCCAAATTTAATTCCGTTATTTGAGTTCTGCGAATTTCCGGAACTGGATTGATCTTGGAGATTTCGGTTCCATACCCACTGGGAATTCCCTCCAATTATATTAGCAGCTAGCACACATAATACCGAACTCACTATAAACCACTTCATTGTCTATTTTTTCTAAATTCCCAAAGTGATTTGGACCAAAACGCTTAAATGACTTGAGTAATTAAATGATCATCACTAACTCCATAGAGCCACGTCTCAAATGTTAATGAGCCGTAAAGTATTGTGCCGCACCAGTCTGATCCCCTTTTCGACCTAGTTTCTACAAAATTCAAAGTAACTATTGGCTAATCCTGTAATTGGCATAAGCAGAATTCAACTAAATTCACTGATACAATTGCTGGTAGGAGTAAAAAAAGGAATGCTCAAACTTGTTTATGTTGGGGTCGTCTGAGACAATGAAATGAAACGGAGAGTGAGGTGTTTCTTGTTTTTATCTAACTGTGACTACTAACGTACTTAAATACTAGCTACCTACCTCTACACATATGCATTATTCACTTAATGTAACAATAAACATTACATTGTTATATGGGACACCATTTTAAATCGTAGTATTCGTAGTAAAATGATGCATCTACTATGTTGTTGCGACGAAAGATCGATAAGGCAGAGGTTAGTTATATGAATTTCGCGAACAACAATATGAAGTAACATAGCCTACGAGTATATATTCTAATATAGGGTAATAGAATGCATATTGGCAGCACGTTACTGACCAGACCAGTTAATTCCTATAGCAGTTCATGCAATGACCTATGTTCGTGTGACAGTAATACTGATTATGAACTGAAATACCTTTGCATATTATAGACTATTTACATTGTTGCTTATGTAATGACTACCTATTCTCAACTGTAATCAGTAAATGCTTTAGATTAGTTTAGACACACGTCTCTTCTATTTTATTACAAATATATGAAAACATCATCTTATGTAACGTATTAGCAGCAAGTAGGCATATCTATATGCATATAGAAAACATATAGGGATACTCCTGGTTGATAATTGCAAGCAGTGAGTTAAGCAAGTAAAAACGATAGGTAGGTACGTAACTGACCCATACAAGGTGCACAGACTCCTGGTACACTAAATTGATATACAAATAAATATATTAACGTATCATGCTTACAGTATCCATTGTATAATAGGTCAGATCTGCTTCGTTGCAAAGGTACTAAAATATTTTGTCTGTATTCATGAGAATACTTTTCATAATACAATGAAGTAACGTAGGCAAGTGCTTATTATGGGAGGATTCCCTTCCCTGCACTCCATACAGACCAAAAATCCAAAAATGGAGAAGACAAAGAGAAAGTGCAAATAAATTCCTATTCATAAAGATAATTGTAATAGCAAAAATACATTAAAGCAGTTTAACCTTCGAAATGTCCACTAATTTAACATTTCTATATGTTATTATGTATTGTCCATGTAATAACTCTCTACCTACGAATGAGAATAATCACATACTGTTTAAACAGATATCTGCTAGCATTGATACAGCTTATAAAAGTTGTATTCGTACTTACGCCTGTAATAAATAATTTTGTTCCCACGTTTTTGCCTTAATTGTAAATTCCTAAAGACCTTACTTTTATAATGTGCAATAAGGAACGATGACTGCACTCGCTACAGCCGTTAAGATCTTTATGCGAAACAAAAATACTAATAATTGTAAGTGTCACGTAAATAAGGAGCGAAATCTTATAGGTAGGTTAAGTTTAATCTACATGGCGATTGCCATTGCATTAATGCACACAGTATACCTGTGAGAATACAGTTATCTGAAAACTCTTATTTCAATGTAGTCATAACTCATAACAATCCTTGAAATTAAATCGGATGTGCTATGTTCGTGTATTTTATACATGGTAAATACATCCGTAGGTGATAAATGTATTAATTACTTGTGTTTCACCTGGGAATTTAACTAAGACTAGGTTAGGAGTGTAGATAGTTGTACCCTTCCCTTGTACCCACATACACAATAGTTTTACATAAGCATAAGTATTGTTGTATAGCATTTACTTATTTTTGGACTTTTGAATATCATCATGTATGAACTATGAATAGGATACGGACATATTTCGCCTAAAACTGTTTGGGGTAAAGTGGTCACCATTTTCTATGCAATTCTGGGTAAGCCTCTGTTGAATCATATTTATTAACCATTAATATTTACTTCCTCCTGAAATAATGTAGGTAATGGACTACTGAATTAGAATTACATTCTTCCGCTAAGTACTAGTATTTTGCGGTTTGCTCTACATTTATAAAGATATTTTGATTCTTCCGTATTTACCTATTTAGGCATCCCGTTAATGCTATTGTGCTTGTCGCACATTGGGGATTTCATGGCCAATGCCTTCCGGTTTTTGTATTGGAAGGTAAATGACAAGCATCTGTTAAATATTCACATTCCATTTTTGTTCTTGCTGATTATACAATGCACTAACGTGGTTGAATTTAAACATAGAAGTATTGCCCAATCTGAAAATCCTTGCTCCTTTGCCAATTAAGTTGTCTTTATGCATGCAAAAGTTGACGCTTCACATATGGATTCTGATGAATAAATGCATATTGTATTTACCTCAGCCGTGACAAAGAGACAATTATTGTAGGTGAAATGGACGCGGTTACACAATGAATAAACATAGATGTTATACTTTAAATAATGTTGCTTAACCTAGAGTGAGCATTAGCTGTGATATATGCATAGCCCACGATTGACCCTCGCTTGTACCTTTTCGATAATATTCATGAATATCACAAAACCTGTTATTCCTACACAAATTATCTGAAATGAATAATTACATTTGAGAATAATTCATGTACTCCGATTAAATTAATAGCAATAGGAGGAATATTTGTATATGATTATTACAGCAGATATAGTCAAAACAATATGCTTTACTGTTTCAATATCCGTTCCGTTTCCTGCATTTACACCTTAGAGAAATGCACATTTAATTATTAAGATAATGCTACATTTCTTTTGAGTTATTAAAATGGTTTGATCTTTAATCTACACTTGTTAATGCAAGGAACATTGGTGAGATAATATGTAGTCATCACAAAGCGGAAGTTAGCATTGAACATTTATATTCATTGAAGCTTTAAGTGTAAAGGCCGAATTAATTCATTGGATTCTTTCATTTGGGAAGAGTCTATGTTTCATGGTTGAATTGATACATGTGTCTGTGCACTAAAGGTAAAGCTGCCATTTATCTGTACATGAAATGTTTATTTGAAAATCTAATTTCATTATTTTATCTTCTTAAGAGTATTATAACTACATTGCTGAAATCTCAAACTATGTACTAAAAGAAAGTTTATGAGATTATGCTCTAAATTTTACATCCTGGCAATGATCATTTCAAGTTACGACTAGAATGATAAGCGAAAACATGCTTTATTTTATTAATAGTATAACCCCCTTTTTACATTCTGCAATCTGCATGTGTATTTTTTCACATGGGCTAAACTAATATTTATCTTTGCTCTTCTGACTATCTATTAATGGGTAATCTGTCAATAGTATTCTGAATTCTAAAACTACCAATATTAAGTAAAACGTTCTGGGATTTTAGGTTTGTTGTTTTATGTGTACACGACGACCAAAGCCCATGAGACGACATCCAGGAACTTTCAGAAGAGGCAGGAGTCTACGATCCTCCTCTACTACAAAGCATTCAGGGTTAGTGGCATTGCTCAATCTAGTTATAACATAATAGCTGAGGTTATGAATTGCTGAGGGGCTATGGATCATTGGACTTCCTGGTAAATAAAATGGGATATACTATGCTATACAACATGAATGAGACTGGAAACTGGACAAGCTGGAAACTTATTAAGAAATGGACTCTGCTGCTATGTGTAAAGATACTGGAGAATTGTTGAATCCACTGGAATTGTTTACCCTGAGCTGAAAAGGTGTATTCTGAGCTGGAATTGCGTATCCTTGGCTGGAAAAGTGTATTCTGAGCTGGAATAGCTTATCCTTGGCTGGAAAAGTGTATTCTGAGCTGGAATTTATTTGTTTACAAATGGAGTGTAAGGTTATGATAAAAATTAGAGTGATAAAATGAAGAAGAAGGTTAACTATGGTTCTGGAACGCTGGAATTGGAAAGATTATTGAGGTTCATGGAAGGAATTGTTCCATGAGCGAGAGTTTAGGGACGAATGTGAGATAAAACCTGAATAAAGTGTATGGAGTGTGGAAGAGAATGAAGTTCTAGGTCAGTGTATGCGAAAAACCTGATTTCATTGACATTGAAACGGGCCCAATGCTAAATGTGTAGATAAAGTTCTATGCTACGGTCGAAATATTGTTTTAATATAGACTCTGCCAATTTCTTTGATGCAGGAGCTCACGGGGAATGAAAAGGTCCAATATCAGGAGGTCGGCTAGAGTGTCTCAACGCAGCGCAGATTCAGCGTTCTCAGACCCATCATCATTCACCTTTGCTGATACTCCAGTGAGGTGAGTCAGATAGCAGCTTTGCTGATAGTGGATTTCCAGGGTGATTTCCTACTTCTCTAGGGCCACTCACTACTACTAAGGACACGACGGACTCACAATTTTCAGATTCGGCCATCAGAGTGTTGGTGAAGAGCAGCTCAATCCCGGAAACCAAATTCAGGGATTCTCAAAGCCACAGGAGGGCAAACATTATCTTTAATAGCACAGAATTAACCACTTGCTATCTCCCCTTGCGAAAATTAATGCGAAGCCAGGAGTTGTTGCCTTGCACTGTGAATGCAAAGTTGCAAATTACTTTGTACTGTCGATTCAAGCGTCATTTGCCAGATATTAGTAAGGCTGATGATGATAGGGAGTGCAATGGACATTGTTTAGGTACATCCACACACTCTTCAGAGCTGTTGTGATGATATCCATTGAAATCATTTTGACGTAGGGAAGTGTGTACATTGTCTTATTATTGCTGTGTATAAAATACACGTAATATGCACCTCGCCACAAACCAAGTCAGAAAGGACAGATTTAATGATAGATTGCATAATGATTTAGGAGAGTCCATTCTGATGAAGACTTACGAACCATTGCAGTGCCATTGGCTTCCACTGTGCCCAGATTATCCCCACCACACTTGAGACCGTACAGCCATCCGCGATACAACACTTTTCATGCTCACCATCAGGTACTCTCGACTTTAAATATTGATTTGGATTCTTCTAATTGATTATACACTCACTTACCACTTACCATTCCTAACAAAATACTGTCCAATGCATCACTATTATTGCCATACTGTCCAATGGTTATGCAGTCCATATTTATATATAAAATTATTTATATACCCGCACTAAGTAAATGTATTGACAAATAGAGAATGTCTTTCATTTAATAATGCATATTCATACCTTTATCTTTGTAATGAAAATCTTGTAGACTTATTTGTTTCTATTGTCCAATTGTCTAAATGGAAAAGGGAGGGTTACCATTGCCAAAGAATCACCATCTCCAGTAATTATATGCTATCTTGTATCAAAATACCAATGATATGCAAAGCAATACAATAAGGCTACTAATGGGTATTACAAGTGCAAAAAATGTGATGTCAAATATATCTTTGCTGGACGATTTTAGTAGATTTTTCTATCAGGATGATTGCTATGAAGAAATGCGTCACTAATCTGTAGGTTTGGTTTGTGTAATCAATAGTAAGATACAATTATGAAATGTAAAAATGGAGTTTCGTGACGTACAGATGCCAAGTGGACCTGCCGACCTACATTACATAAAGTTTGATACAAGTGAGCGGTATGATTGTGCATAAGACCTCATGTAAAGCTATTCTGATGAACTTGTTGGCGTATGCAAGTGTATGCAGTAGTAATTGCGGCACTTATTTTTTATGTATACATCTATCTTGTATATATGTAGCGGAATAGCACTTGAATTACACTAAAGATAATAAACAGCGGACGTATGTGTGTGTGCAGATGCTATGCCATAAGATTGTATCTATCTTCATAATAGCCTGTTTGTCGTTTGTTCTAATGTTTATTTTATTGCTTTGCTTGTAGAGATCATCTCGCTCAGCAGAACCAGCCTCAGCTCAAAGTCCACGAAACTTGCCCGTACTTTTCAACAAATATGCAGAAGATGTAATAACAGACGAATCTGAAATCCGCCGAGATATTTCCTTTGCCACACGATCTGGGCGCATAAAACCAACCCCAGAAAGATTTGTAAGATTTTTCAGCTTTATTTAGTAAAATTAGTGAATACTATAGTTGTGTAAAGTCTTAAATAATATGGCATATGTGTGGGTTTTTGTACGTACATTTTAAAACCTTCAAATTGAACAAGAAGGGATTTCTATACAATCAGCGGTTACTCTTTTAAAAATACTTTCCAAAACTGGACAAAAAACTTTTTGAAAACAATTCTGACTTTGGCATTGAAGAATACTATATCTGTCTTTCATTTGAGTTAATGTCTTCCATGACGTAAGCAGCATTGTCGGCACAAACATATGATTCCACTGGTTTAGGGTTTCTATGCAGGGTAGATGTTTCTATGTCCTCCAGGCAGATGCTTTTAGTTTTTCTGTGCTGTCTTATTAGAAAAAATACCACAAGGCCAACCTGTAAACGGATAATCAGACATTTATAATGAGGAAAATATGGAGACAAAAATAAACATTAAAAATTCAAATATTATTTGTTGGGATACTAAGAATATAATGTTCTTACCAAAATTAACTGTCCAGCTATGATGAATAAGGTACCTGATCTAAAGCCAACTTGGTCCAACAATATCCCTCCTTCAAAAATCATAATCGTGCTCATTTAATTTGTATATTTAGTTGGGTATATTTAGTGTAAAAATGCAGTTGCACGTGAAGTACATATGCTACGTAGCAAATTCCATACCTGCAACTGGTCCTATAAAAAATCCAAGGGCTGTCATTGAAGTCCAAAGTCCTGATACGTATCCATAAGTAGAAATCTCATCTGGGTAGCCGTTTTCACTGGAATAATTAATTCACAACTACAACAACTGCCTTATGCTAATCATATTGGACCACAAAGAGTGATGTAAAAAAGTATAGCACTAGACATGCTAGTAATATCGTGTCAAGATTGATTTGTATAGTGAATTGATATCTTACATGGAATCCTCCAGCATTTGCATAAAGGCAGACACAAGAGTTGCTCCAAGACCAAGTCCAAATAGTATAAGACCTAAACAAGTTGACCATAAACTCCTACACACATTTTACAAAAGAAACCATTAGATTTTACATTTGGGTTTTAAAAACTTCTTGGTTATCAGTAGTTAAAATTATCAGTTAGTGATTCTTACGAGTCAACTGGGAAAATGGAGGAAGGACCGACAATCAAAAACCCAAGAATTGTGAACATGGCTCCTGTAAGAGTAATGTACTTCTTCTGGTTTGTTTTTTCGCAAATTCTACCCCAAAATGGAGCCGTTAATGCATACACGCCTCCATTAAGAATGAAAATACATCCGGTTACCGATGCACTTTCAATTCCAAACTGTAAAATGTAGAGTCATGAAAATTCTCAAGATACATTATCAATAAAAAAATGCTTTAACTAATAATAGTCAGCTCTACCCTACCTTTGATAGGTGATTTTGTAATGTATCTGCTAAAAAGCCGACACCAGCGGCTGTAGAAATAATACTGTAAGCTATAATTGCTACGGCTGGAATTTTTAGCATTCCGAAAATTGCAAAACCACTAGAAGTTGGTGGCTGCACAGCAGAATCTCCAATTTCTTCGATGGAGTTGACACTATTGGTTTCAATGTTTGGAAGAATAAAGTGGGTAGCCACAGCACAGATAAACAAACAAGTGCCCATAAGTGCGAAAGGAAGTAGATAACCTCCGGCCTGCGGAATTAAAACAATTATAATATTTTAGTTCCAAATTACCTATATTAGTTTTCTTGATTTCCTATTTGAATTAATTACTTATTAGGAACACATAAAATATGACCATACATCATATAGAAAACCGCCGACAACTGGCCCAGCAATCATTCCCAATCCATAAAACGTTTCCATTGTCGCCTGTTGAATTATCAATATTAAGACATGTATTAAATATTTCGAGCTTGTCATACATAGTCATAATATTATGTAGAAATTACTGGATCGTGTTAGTGTTGAATGAGTTAAAAATACTCCAGTTTTGTGACTTACAAATGTTGTGGCGACCGAATCGGGGAATTCAACAGCAATTATTGTAAATGATGCTGAAACAACAATTGAAATCATGTCACATCTAATTCAATTAGTTAGAGAATAATTTTTATAGTGAATTACTACGTAATTGGCTATTTTCAGTAATATAAACACAGCGAATGATGACTAATCTGAGACGGTAAAAGCGAAACTATTTAGAAATATAATGATATCGTTCTTTTTCTACCTGTTACAAAAGCTGCGTCTCCAATGGCCTCTACTGCTCTCACGATAATGGAGGATATTATAAACGAATTGCTATCTTCTATGTGAATCAAAAATCTAATGAAACCAAGAACAATGAAATATATATTATTTTTAACCATAGATCTTCCCCAATATAATTGAAAATAATATGACTTTGACCGTTGAAATGTATACTCTTACAAACAATTAGCATCTCACCCAAATATGATGCAACTGGCACCGGTGACAAAAATTCCGTAATTGAAAAAACTTTTAGGGGACCATTTTCCCATCTGAAAATAAAAGTCCAATTCTGTCAAACTCAGGGTAAAGAACTAACATTTTAGACTCGTTTATAGAATTACATTGTTGAGACGCCTACATTATAAACAGTTTGGTATATGTTACAGAAAATTTGTGCTTACCTGACGAGTGCATATGTTCATATTATTGTGTAAGCTTTCAATTATTTACTACTGTTGAATCTAAATCAGATATCCTAGAACATTTGTATTTTTACAACGCATAATTATACCCAGCCTAGGATACTCGTCCAAGGAATATCATACTTTTCCAAGATATTTGATATAATTCTATTTCAGGGGCCTATAGTGCACCTTTTCTGCCTGACAAATGTACTCGTCCGGTATGTACTAATTTCCTGTAACATATTTATATAAATTGTTTGTTTGTATGAAATTGGACTTACCATTGTTCCAAAAATCGGAGACATGATGAAGACGAAAAGTTCGAAAACTCCAAAGACACAACCATGTTGCCATCCCTTAGCTCCTTTGCGTTCTGCCTGATAAAATAGTAACATACAGTATAAGAATAATAATTAGAAAACTTGCGTGAAACCAAATTATATAATATACCTCTTTGGGATAAAACGGAGCTTGAATAGAGATCACAGTGGCAGCAAAAAATTCTACGAAGATAAAGACGATGATAATTAACTTTTGCCTTTTAGTCAATCCTTTGGTTTTCTTTTGAAAATATTTCTGCAAAATATTTTTGCTCTTTTTAATATTTTCATTTTCTTTCGCAGAAACAGGCACTTCTGTCTGGACGTTTTCACCCCCTGCTACATTTTCACTGTAATTATGTTGTTCTTGCTCTATTTCTAAGACAGGAGCACCCCCATTGCTATTCTCAGGGTTGTGTATAACAACATCCTTTGAGATATTTGCTGACACTAAAGAATTTTCTTTAACTTCTTTAGGCATTATCATACCACTGTCACTATCACAAAGATTTACTTTTATGTCTTGTACTGGAATATCTTCCTTTGCCATTGCCACTTCTGCCGTTTCCTTTTCACTATCCAGCGAGGGTGTTGTAGGTGGCATAATTTGCAATGTTTATTTAGCTTTGTACGAGCGTGAAAGAGTCAATTGAGAGAATTAAATGTAATTGAAAGATATTGTACAAACTGCTATAAAATTCATTGAATGACAAATATCTATAAGTTGTCATTTACTCATTCTTCGCTCTGTAAGTTACAGCCAAAGAAGATTGCGAACTAGAATGAATGAGATTTGTTATCTGCACTCTTATTATCATTGCCGTAGGTACTACTACGAGTCAACATCAACCAGAGTCTGCGATTTTCCAGCCTCCTACAAAGCTTTCATTAAAAACAGGTCTTTCGCATTTTTATTTCAAAGGAGCCTGCAAAAAGGAGCGAATCGCTAAAGTGGCTAAGCCGTCTTCCAAGAAGTGGCCCAAGTTATGAATACCAGAGACTTGGAGTAGTACATTCGCGTTTTAATCTACAGACTACACAAGAAATAATAAATGCATTTGTTTTGCAAATCTTTGTCTATTCTACCTAGTAGCTGCAACTATGTACTATGTACTATGTACCTACTTAGTTATTCAAGATCAAGCTAGCAGGTACACATTGTCTAGGTCCTATCTGCACTCTAATCTCTTTGGGATCCTCATACCTGATCTTGTTCTGGAATTCCCCATCCTGTTTCTATATGCAATGAGGCAAGGCGAATTCATCAACTGGTTATTGCGTTTCTAATGCCCTACTATATAGTACACTGTTAAAGATCACGTAGCGTTAAAAAACCTACTCAGTTTTTGCCCATGATTGTCAGCTAAGGGAAATCATTTTTTTCAAATCACCATTTCGGTAGAGTCAGGATATTGTGTGTAAACAAGAGAAAGAGATTCCAAATACTGTCTCTGTAGGTAGTTCGTCGTACAATTGAAGTGCAAATTAAATCGCTGGGGATTTCTTCTCTGCGCTGTCTGCGCACACATTATTAATTGACGCATCAGAATTCCACTGGACTAAAGAGGTGACAAACTATCATCAATGCGAAATAAAATGTCCAGAGCAAAATGCTACATGTGACAATGGCTAGTACACGAAGCTCAGTTGTATGGAACATGTTAATGCACACGAATGACATAGACTACACAAAATATGGTGTGATGTGTATTAACAAGTATTAATTTAACGAAACTGGTGTCATTATTTACGATTTACTGCCATTAGGCTTTGTTCTTGTTGGTACCAAGTTAGTACAGTATCAAATTGTGGTTTAGTGAATGTCTCTATTATTCATGTTGATTCAGCTTCAATTTTTCTTTTCTACTGATAGATAACATGATGACCCTTGGAATAGTACCTCATCTACTTATAACGTTTTAATATTTAACTATTACTGACATCATGATATCATGTATAATGTTGTTCGGATTGTTGGCTACTAATACTATTTCAAACAAGAAGGAAATGGTGCATAATAAACAGCAGTTTATATCAAAAGTAATTTACATACTATAGTTAAGTGGTAAGAAAAATGCGTGTACCATACTGAATCTATTTTTACATTACAGACAGACAGGAACCAAAAGATATTTCATTTTCATAATATAAAGCTACATTCAAATTAGAGGATATTTTAAAAACAAGATTACATTACCAAAACAAAACACAGTACAAAAGTTAGACAGTACGAGACGCTGTATCAGTATCCTATGCTACATTTAGTACATACAGTAACTGTATGTTAATAGTGATAATCAGCGGGGAGATTTAGATATTTAGATACATTTTAAAAGTATACCAACATTTTACTACAAACACACATGATGAATGAATTCAATAGTGGACAAAATTAAATACCAGAGCTATCAGCGTACCACCAAAATCAAGCATGTGTGCCCAACTCAAACTCAGTTCATTCTTATTTCTGCTCCATGTACATGTGAACATAATATTTCTATGAGTCAAAATAATATTAATTATTGTACCACAAGGTCATAGAGACAATTTGCACTATGCACTGGTACTGATAGCGGTTTTGAGATATATGACAATAGTTAATGCAATTGCACAATAACACTATTACAATTGGTGTACTACATATTTATTAATTTTTTTCAAATATTTTTAGTGAGAATTTATGAGACTGGTACTGACTGGTATTCGCATTGCGAATCCACATAACTCACATCGCTAATGTTAGAAGAGCTTCATTATAACATAACGGAATCCTAAAATATTGTTAGGACTGTCATCACGCACCAACGTTAAGTACACTTTGCCCATGTTTGTAGTAAGAAATTGGATAACTAACGTAAATAATTGCAATTACACAAGGAAAACAGTTAAAACAGGAAGGATAGTCCTAGATTACTTGCTTAGCAGGCTTATATCCCAGCATAGCATGGCATTACAGTGGCATTGCGTGCCATATTAAATCTCTGGTCTTTATGCCTGAAAGTGTACACTTACTTCGCATTTCACTATTATGCTTACGATGAAATATTTTAATACATATACCTAGATATAACATATTACATTAGGATTAAATGTGCTCAATTGTTAATCGACAAGCAAAACGGATATCTTCCATTTTCTATTGGTATCAACCACTAGCCACATGGAAAACACTACTTAAAAATACATACATAGGCAATAATCCTACTTGGTATGGTCCGACCCAATCACTAAAAGGTTATGATGATGACTTTGAAAAAAGAGATTTTTTTTAATTTTGTACAATTTCACTCAGGTTAAGATCGTCCTTAAGGCTTTGGTGCATACGTTTTGGAAATCTCAGATGACTATCAAAATACACTTCTGCCATTTTCTGCATTTGTTTCAAAATCTCAAAAAGTTCTG
>JABASH010003777.1:0-15609 GCA_019776445.1 Tomocerus maximus | reverse complement strand
CACTTTGCTGCTCTGACCTCGTACACTCTTGCATTTTGAAATTGCAAAAAAGACAATTCCATTTTAAAAGATATTCACGAGCTCAGCAGCTTGACAATTAAAGAATACTATGTTCCATCTCAGTTACAAAAACACATCTAACATTCTTCCTACTACTTTCATTCACAATATAAAATATTTGAACACTACGGATTACTATACTATATGATTACCTACTGTAAATAATGGTTTCGAATTTACATTAGATACTTACTTGGAGAAATCCTGCTATTCGACACTGATTTGCAGCATTTACCTACTTATGTGTCAAGCCACAAACCAAGTATACTGTTTGGAATGCAAAAATACGAAGACAAATAAGCCATTTGTGTATTTTTCAGGGGCAACAGGACGTTATTGCCTGTATGTATAAATGTTTGAGGAGTAAAAAGCTGAGGAGCAGTGGCTTTGTGAGGTTCATGTTTTGTAATATAGAAGTCTTTACCACGTAGTAATGTTATCTGCGGGACATAATAAAGGAAACATAGTAAAGATATCAAAAGTACATAGAATCCTTATGCAAATTTCCCTAATATGCCTTGTCTTACTGTTTATCAAAGCAATCCCATTTAGTATCTAGTAAGTAGGAACAATAAAACTAAAGCTTAAGTGGCAATAGACTGCAATGCCATGATATTATGTACGTAGTTACTTATAATTCAGTATGGAATACATTATACATATTAGCCATTACAAGTACCTACCACTATATACTTATTCGGGGCTCTGACTCTATTATTTTAGCTAATCTTGTCTACAACACAAGACAAGTGCTCAGCAAAGAGGAATGAATTCATTGCATGCCCTTAGAAGAGTAGCAAAGTGATCTAGTATAGTTTGTACAAACATAATATAGTCTACTTGCAACAGAATATTATTATAAAATGGTTGAAATACAATAAAGCAAACACATAGAACAAAATAAGCAGGGAGAGTCTCTGTGATCTGCGTCTGACTCAGAAAGAATGGCTGGCTGACTGAGTAACATTGCATTGTCATGTCAGTCGAGTATCAGATAAGCCCTGGCTTGCCTCTTCTATTTAATATCTGTACAAAGTATTCTATGCATGCAATGATTTTAAGCTGGCTGTAGACAGACGTTTAGGTTATCACTCTAAACAAATGACAACAATAGCATTGACAACAAAACCAGTTTAGAATGACTGAATGGAAATGGGATGAAGAGAAAGATGCTCATGTACATTCAGCAAAACACCATGGCACACACTCCATGCATAGAAATGATCCGTGGCAAAATCAATGTTGCTTTCATTTTGTTCTATTGCTGTTGTTTCCAAATCATACTGCAGTAATCTGAGAATTTGTGATGTGGTTATATTTTCACTAAAGCACATTTACATTTTAAGATTAGGTGCTCAAATATGTATCTGCATATCTAGACAGAAATATCAAATAGCAGAAATACTCTGGAGAACATATTTAGGAAGTAGGAATTGACGGAAAGGAAACCACATGTCCATAACTGCATTTGCCCATAAAAATGCATACACTGAAAATGTCTACACAAAACTGCTATGCAAATAAACCACGTAGAAAGTGGAACAAAGAGTCAAAGTTCCTGCACATTTGTACTGCAACACTATACTCGAGTTTGCATTTCCATATTCCGCGGTTTCTATACATACTACTACACAAAGACAATATTTTGTATAAAAATCAGGACAAGTGTATATAAACGAGGTCTGCACAGAGGGCGATATGAAGAAGAGTCAAAAGAAAGTGAAGAGGGTTTGACTTTATTTTAGTTTAAGTTGGTTTACTTTAGTTAGGTGCGGTGTGATGTTGTTTTGTTGTGTGGCAAGGATTAAGAGGATAGTTGAGGAGTTTTGTTGGCTCTGGATCCTTTCCTTTACTGTTCTCAATTCAGCTCAATGTTTTGTAATGTTGTGTCATATTATGCTTTTGCTTGGCGTGTATTAGCTCCGTTGCTGTTCGAGGGGCTCAAACGACGAACTGAAAATCCGGTTGTGTTGTGATGTGAATATGGAAACTGGTGCAATCGATAAATTTCCTGAATGAGTGCGACTTGCTTTCCTCCAGTTTGCTTTCCTACTATATTGTATTTCCTTTCAACAAAACATTAACAAAACATAATACGCACAGAAAATAACAGAACAGGTAGATATAAAGTAGAATGCGATTCATACTTATAAAGCAGTACTCTTCGGACCTAAAAGTGGTGTGAGTGAAGTAGCACCTAAATATGTAGGTAGGTAGCTGGGTTTAATACAAAATGTAATAGAGTTGAGTGAAGTGAAGTACATAGCCAAGGGACCATAACATTATATTAGAGTAGACTACTCTGAGTGGCGACGGAAGCCTAGCGACTATATTACATCATTTACATTATTATGCTCCCAACTCTAAACTGTCTAATATTATTGACTATGTACATATCTACTGGTGTGTTCTAGGAGAGTACAATGCTTATCTCTCAGACATGCAGGTAATACTTGACAGCCTCGGTGGGTACAGGCAGATAGGTATGTGTCGATTGGCAGTGTAGTCTGTCTGGTTTTTGTAGGAAAGTGAGTTAGCTCCGTATTTATAATATATCAGGAGGAGATAAGGTATAGTTGTACTTTAGAAGGAGCTAAGGTGCAATTTCAAAAGCACAAAAGAACACAAGATTCCATATCGGAAGATGGATTTAGGAGAAAGCTTAGAGAAAGTTGCTCCCAGCTACCTGGTTGGGTTGGGTTTGGTTACGTTGGCTTCGGCTCTGTCTGCCTGGTTTGGATTCGTTCCGTTGGGTATGACTGGCAATGTCTTTTCTTCCCTTTTTCGTGTCGGTTTTACTTTTACTTTATGCTTCTATACATTTTATCCTGCAACATGGGCTTCCTTTCTTTGCGCCGCCACGATTGCACTTTATTAAAAGGAGTAGTCTTGTAGTAGGTGTCGGGCAACCGAACTTTGTTGAACTTTGAAAGTATAAAACAAGGCAAGAAGACAGAATATATAGTCAGGCAGGGGAGAACAGACGTTAGGCTCCTACTATATATGAATTGCGAGGGAGGTCTCCTATGTATTTATACTCATAAGGACTCGCCGCGTCTAATTCACCAACTTTCACCGAAACTAAGCAAGTTACTCTCCTAGATATACATACATAGTTAAAATGAAAACGAGAGGGTACAGTTTCGCACGAAAAGATTCCGCAGCTAGAATTCAATTTAGGGGTAATGAATTAGAGTTGTTGAGAATATTTATGGGCTAATTAATATGTTTGGGTGACGGCTCTAACTAATTAGCCCAATCTTCTCTTCCCTCATTCCCCTAATAACACTTTCTCAGAAAAAATTCATCCAGTCCAATATTTACCAAGAAATTAACTTTTAGTAATCTGTTTACATTTGCATCTATCTCATTCATTAGAAATATGCTACAGTTTCATTTCAAATTCTCCAGTCCTCCGGAAATTAATTTAGATTTACAGTCCATTTAGCCAAGTTTAACCGAAGGACAACTCCGTAAATACGACGAAAGATTAAGAAATCAAGGAGACGACATTGTATTGCTTAATTGCGAGCAGTTGTGCTTATCCTACTTAACAATTGAGATCCAGTACAATAACGCTCAAGGAATATTATCGCTCATCTCCAAACACAATATAACTGAATGTAATAGCACCGTCACCTGTTTAACGATACTACTAATGCCAAAGAGGAAGCTGTAAACTAGCCTAAACTGCAATCACTTTCCTCTTTAGCGCCCATTCAAAAGACTTAGCAAAAATTTCATGCAGCTCTGCTCTACTAAAAGCTCCCAGGGAAAGACAGGAGGAGTACTGAGAATAATTTCTACCCGGCAATAAAGAATATGGCAATGACAGTGGCGTTTTTGCCAAATTCTGCCCTCGTTACATTTCCCCACACATTACATTACAAGGGCACAGGAACTCATGCCAGACCAAGAAAAGTGCTAAAAGGGGAAGGAAATAGAAGAGACAGGAAAGGCGTTACTCTATATAAGTAACAACCCCGCTAAACTCTGGTCCTTATACATACCTCTATAGAAAACACACATTTCGTGTTAACTTCATCCATATTCCTAGTATACCTACATACATATACTCCATATTCATTGTATATGTACTGTCATTGGTTTTCTATAGTCTATCCAAAGTTATCCTTGAGTTCTACAGACTTTCACTCATTCATTCAGACGTCAGACAGTGAAATTGCACTCTATAGTACACCCAGCTACAATCTCACATTCAGAAACATCCTATTCCAATATCTTATTCTTTGATTATATCTTACTCATCGGATGTAGAGCAATCTTTGATAGCCTGCTGTGCAGCTACATGCGGAGCTAAATTTTGGTGGTACATACCAACCCTGCCTATTGCCATTAGAAAAGGTTAAGTGTTAAATACGATTGAATTAAATACATAACTTACGGTATAATACACTGATATACCTACCCTTGTGAATCATTTAACTCGTTTCCTTTTACTGATTTGGATATCTTGTAGGAACGAGTAACCTTACGAGTCACAATGTGAATAATAGAAAGACTGGGCAGGGTAAAGTAAGTCGGGTACATTTAAAATCAATTGATATCCTAAAGCTTTAAATAAACTATCTTTGAAGGGCATAACAAATTATTCAAGGAAGTCATTAGTTTCAAGATTACTTTAATGTATTGTGGCTTCCTTCCTTCATTCCTAACATTGGGTATCATTTCAATGTAGTTATTTAATTTTAATGATCTCTATTCGAATCTTATATAAATTGCAAGTCTTGACATAAATAATCTTCATAAACGATATGAGTTTTGTGTTTATCTGAAGTTAGTATAGTACCACTACAGTTACATTCAGGGTTTAACTATTCATCTAATAAACACTGTATCTATCGCTATTATTCATCCATAGCAGGTACCTATCAACTATCAGCGTTCAGTATTACATTTATGCTTTTGTTGTATTCTGTGACGCGGTGGTAGGTAAGGGAATTAATGTTAAAAGCATGTGCTCTAAAGACGAGCATGATTGGCAACATAAAGTTTTTGATGGTAATGTATTTACAAAGGCCATTAGGTGGTGGTACTATAATTTAGTTACCCATTATACTACAATCTAATGTATGATTTTTCATGGGAAAGTAAAAGCTGTGTTTCCCGTTCTACTCCGGCCAAAAATAAATTCAAGTATGCGAATACATTTTACGCAGTGAGACACTGACTACTAGTCCCTCTGTGTAGTTGCAAAGCTGCGATGAATTTTCTGTTATATAAGTAACACGAACTACAAAAGAGTTAAGTTTCTTTGCAACTTGGCCGGTAAATAAAAAATGAGAAAGTTGACAAAGATTTTGGGTCAAATGACATTACGGCTGAAAGAAGAATGCGATATAATAGGTTTAAGCACCTATTGAGAGCGTGCGACATAAAGAATTCATATAGTACAAAGTACAAATATAGATTGGATATAATGTACTAACTCACAGTAAGTAGATGGATGTATGCACACCAAACTATCTCGTACTGCTTTAGTATACCGCACTGATGTCACTAATGCCCACGACCAAATCTCTCTCTATAGAAAATCCTTCCAAGACTTAGAAAACCAACGTAAGGACATTTACCAATTGAAAAACTCTTGTGAAAAGAGGCAGAGGGAAGAACGGATAAGACAAACGGAAGAGATGAACACGTAACCACTGGTCGCACTTTGTCTCTTGCTTCGTCGGATTTCACTTTTTATAGAACATGCTCAAGACAGGCTCAGAGATTTCAGATTTTTATCTCGGCTCTTTCTATAAGGGATTTGACTTTTGGCTTCCATAAAAGCAAACTGTAGTTCAATTCAATTCAATCCTAAATTGGGAAAAATTGCTTGCGCGAACTAAGACCTTCCCACGCAACTCTATACTTACGACATATGGGGAACATTCTTTTTTTAACCTGTTACAATTATGCAAAGCAGAGGTCCTTTAATGAGCTTCATATTTGTATTATAATTATAAACTAATTGTAACCTAGCAGAAGTGTGCTAGAGATTATTATTGAAAACTACAGCGCTTGCGTAATAACACGAAGAATCACAGAGAATGTTAACCAGATTATCTAGAAGAAGAATTTATCTGTGTTGCCATTCTTAATGTACATTACCAAATTACAAAGTTAACTGCTATGTAATTAAAAGCGTTAGAATAGAATTGGTTCCATCAGTCGTTTCAGAAAAAAATATAAATATTAAAGATTCTAAAAATAAAATACAGGTTACCCTTGATGTTACCCTTGATGTGTTACCCGTACAGAAAATTAAGCATAAAATTTGCATCATGCATGACCAATAAAACGATGAGCTTAAACCTATAATATGTAGAGGGAATCTATAAAATAATATTATTTAATATTATGGCATGGTAATCAGATGATGCATCAGAAATTATAAATCATAACCCCCTAAGAAGCAAAAAATTATGCCTCGTGGTTTTCACTTGAAGTTTAATGTAATGTTGTGACTTCCTTAATCGATGGAAGATAGGATAGAGGATGACAGATAAGATTTACTTTCGTCTCTTAAGGATATAAAATATTAGTACTGATAAAATAAAATAGTATCTTTCAGTATTATTGGCTTAGTTTCAATGATACACTTGGGCTAAAGACAAATGGAGGTCCGGGATAAGTGAAGTAGTATTATTTGTTTGGTTTTGTATTCAGTAGACTAGGTTGATTTGTCTAGCCCGTCTCTCCCAAATGAAGACATAGCATAGAACTTTAAATTGTAATAGTAATGTATCGAAACGGAAGGATGGTTCGTAAATACTTATTAAAGAGGATAGCATTTGGGTTGGTTGCCTGCTGCTCTTTAGAAGCCACAGAATTGTAACCGAAACTCTTTATTTTCTCAAGTTTACTTTAGTTTCTCTCTTGCTCAGTTCAACTGTAACCTAATGCATGTAATGTAATGTAAACGATACGATAAAGCAGCCAACCTCCTAATGTGAATTTGCCATGTATCAGTGTAAGAACAAATCTCATCACATCAGTCTCTTTTTAGTTAGGTGCTCCACACTTGGAAAAACACTCCCTACTAGTTTCTGGTTACTCCTTCTCTTAACTTTTACTTTCCCTTCTTGTAATTCCGTTGAATCTTTGTAAGGTCACATTTTGACCTGACTTTCACTTCTATATTACTTTTACAGCGTACAGGGTGCTATATCCTTGAATATAAGCTTAACGACTATGTAAAAGCTATTTTATAGGGAAAGCTTATATTTGGTTCAACATTTAATCTGTCACGGAATATTATGTAGCAGTAGTGGCTATAGATGTTAGTCAATATATCTCTCATTCCTTTCCTCCTTGAAAAATTCATGTTTCTAATAGAAAAGTGTAAACTTCTTGAACAAAGTGAGAACAAGTCAACTATCCCTGAAGAACATGCAAAAATGCAGTTCACGCAGGTAAACACATGATTTCTATTCTTACAGGGACGTGCACTATAAAACATTTATATGAACTGCACGTTCCGTGTCTTGGGAGCAAGGGAATATTATACTTCTACATGCACTCAGTTGATCTAGGTATACAGACATTAACTTCAGTCATATCGCATATAGTATACTCGAGAGCTTTTGTATAGGAGGAAGGTTGAAGTATAATGTATAGTCTATGGCAGGTAGTGGTAGTGTGTTAGTAGTAAATATGTGTGGTATCTTCAGAGCACTACATATTTTACACTGTGTCGACATCGCCTCTTTTCGGCACTGTAAAAAGGAAGAGAGCTGAACCCGCAAACAAATAGGAAAAGTAGGGGAAAACACCTAGAGAAAACAGACGGTGACGTGAAGAGTTTCACTTTGAGCCTTGGAATAGAGTCAAGATAGAATTTCAGAGGGAGAAAAGAAAAGAGTGAGACAAATAGTTGTAAAGCCGTTCGAGTGTACTTTTACACTGTGTGTCTACAAGGCAGCAAGTGTTTACTATCTATATACAGTGAGAATAATCCAGATAGGATGGTGAATGTAAATGGCGAAGGTAATACAGTTGTGTGAATCGTGTCCTCGCCCTCATGACTTCAATTTGTGTATATTTGTGGCTATGTGTCTATTGCTAAACACTTACTCGGAGTGGAGAATCTACCCATGTGGTTTCTTTAATGTTGGTTTTAGTTGCATGCAGCTGGTTAGGCTAAGTTTCTAAATATTTGTCCTTGGCTATGCATGGACATGGAGATAGTGGATTACATTATCCACACAAATACATACATAGATAGCTTAAGGTTACCTACGGCATAACAGGAGAGCATCAAGCTGTAAAGTAAATACGTTGGATAATGTGTGACAAGAGGATGTTTGTTATTTGCGAAGGAACTACTTTGCACTTTCCAGTCCGTTGCTTGGCCACGTTACATATGGACAGAGGACCCATGAGTGACTCTAACGGTCAAACTAATGGGATCTATATTTCAACTTGCCAGGGGTGCCCTAGTCGTCCCTACTCTCCCACGTCCATCCGACTCAACCCACTTATTCACTGACCAAAAGACAAGACACTCGCCCATATATTTTTTGACTCGACTTGAGTGAGTGGCTGGAGCTGCCTTCGTCGACAAACGCGCTAAGTCTCAGTCCAATTCAAGTCCAACACAGATCTACTATATCTAGAAAGTATATATTATACTTAGTAGTGGTAATCCAGTAGTCTAGTTGGTGCTAGTCAAGTCAAGGATATTCCATTCCACTCCAGAGTGTCGAGTCCACTCAAATCACGTCAGACACTCTTTGCTAACACTTTCACTCAGGCTCAGTCTCGTGGCTAATAGTCCAGCATACCTACTAGCATTTAGCATTAGCAGGCATAAGTGTACAGCAATGTATACTGTAACGGACGCAAGCAGCCACTACCAATACAACGGAGTAATTGTATTTTACAGTCTTACATTACTTACGTTACATTGCGCTCCATTGATTTACGCAAGTGAAGTGACTAGCCTTTATGATAAAAGCTAAAGTAATGCCTAAAGTGGCTGAATCGAACTCGAACTGAACTGCAGTAAATCTATTGCTATTATATTGGCATGCTCTACTGCTACACATATGTACACTTAGCTAGGTATTTATATACTTTAAACGGCTCATAATGTTAGGTTACCTCTTTATACTGTGTGTATGTGGAGGAGACGTGTCGACCTACTATTGTCTCTACCCTTTACCTATGTATGCAAGAAAAACCTGCACACGGAACTAAAAAAGAAAGAACGCCACAGCCAATAGGAGCCACTACGCAATCTACTATATAAAGAATCATTTCACTTCGGTTTACGTACTAAAGTAAGTAATTTGTCTGTTTGCTGACTGTTTCAAGACTGCGTCATCGATCTTATTTAGTTTACTACTACTACTATACATACTCGACTATGCATTATTAGGAGTGGGTACCCACTGTGTACTCGGAGGAGAAAAGAAAGAAAAGTAGCAGAGAAAGGTAAAAGTAAAAGGCAGTTGCAGTGCAAGAACAAAGTTTCCTTTCGTCACACGGCTTTCTTTTCTCTCACTATATCAATGTCTCCTATCCTATACCACACCACTAAATACACACTAACAGCTACATTTCCCCGACAACATTCATAGCTACTTTACTTACTTACCTGACTGGTGTGGAGGGGAAACCAGTCAAACCAAGCCTCACTCTACTCAACTCCTTCAACTCAATTCTCTTCCGTTTTCTTTTGCTTCACTAATATTCATAATAAAAAGGTGCTTATCTCTCACTGTGCTTTCGCCGTTCAGTTTCGTTCCTTCATTTCGCTTCGTTTGCTTTTTCCCTGCTTTATTTTATAACAATCATACTTACATAGCACTTCATCAAACTTATATATTTAAAAGATAATGCCATCCACACCAACCAAGCATATACAAATCCCATCCACATTGCTATCCACTTAATAAACTTGTATACTATCTCTATACTAATTCTTCTCTGTCACAATACACTCAAAGGAAAACGGCAACTTGACTCGTTTATACAACTTTAGTCAGTTTTACTCAACATAGCACAAACTAGTATAGGATGGGTGAAGGTGTAAATTAGCGCAGGAAAAAGTTGATTTTATTATTTTGAGTGTTAGATGTTCATTACATTGTATGTTGCCTGCAGAACAATGTTTCCTTTTGAAACGAGATATATTGAATTTTGTCTACAGACTATGACTGCAGACTAATGCGAATAGAGTAGTCAGTTCATTCTAACGGTAAACTAATTTATATGTACCTGTAAACAGTAACGGAGATGTCGAAACTCGGGAACTCGAGTTAAAACTACAACTAGTAGGTAGTAATCTGGGCCTCTCGCCGAACATTTCGATGTCTATCAACTTACCTAGTGTAAGCACCACAGACTCAACTTGATATTAGCCAATAAATTTTTGACCTACTATGTATAATATCCCTGAGCCATGTACCACGCTAACTCTCGGCGAAAGTGGTATAATATAGCACTTGGTCCACGGAACTTATTTGCTTTCAGCAATTGAAATGAACATTGCATAAAAACTTGTAACAAACTTTGAGCTAACTTTTGCTTTCTCTTGTGTACTACCTATGTAATGTTTGCTACTAGCTTACAGGTTTATTCAGAGCTCAAAGTGTAAGGTGTCCTTTACCAGGTTTTATTTACATCGAGTCCACGTAGGATTAGAAGCCAAATCCTAACTATTTTTTATGAAGTCCTTTTACCCTGAATGAGGTCATTATATACAAATCTACGTAACAGAAAATTCAGCATATTTTTAAAGTGTCTCAGTAATAAGTACAATTATATACATTATATCAAGTTTTATTTTACTCTTTCCTAGCTATGTACCCCATTGTTTATTTTACTCTTTGAACAATTCAAATTGTGCTGGATTTACTGTCAAGTCTGCAGAAAATAGTTTGGGATTTAGCTCTTAGTCCACGGGATAAGCCTGAACACAACTTGTACAGGAAGGTAACGGTAATCAAATAATGCCTAGGTAGTCAAGTTTGCCACGTACTATTTTACATAGCAGTACTCAACTCAAGTTACTCGGTGTCTGTGCACTCTGTTGACGCCGTAGTAGTTCATTGAGTTACACAATGGCCAGCTACTAGACCAGACAAACTTCAACTTGACTCTTATGTACAATTCTAAATTCTAAAAGTAGTAAACGTATACACACTTCAACTTTATTTTACTGTTGTCTCTGTGTACCTACCCAAATATGCAAACTGCACAGTGCTACTCGACAAAGAACAGTACAAAAAGAATGTAGAACTACTTTATTACTTTGAAAGCACTACACTCCCAACTTCTAAAGACAATGGTACCTTTGTCCATTAACTTCCATACGCCTGAATTCTATATCTATACAGTGGTCCAGTAAGGTATGTGTAAGCGTTGTAACAATGCCGTACACTTTACACTACTTATATCGTAAATCTACTGCACGAATTGTCAAATTGACGGTTATTAAGGACAACAACCACAGAGATACCTTTAATAGCATTGAAATACAGATTACAGAAATTACCACGTTAAAATTTTCATTAAAATTTCAATTTTTGGCGACATAAAAAGCATCAGTACTAAAAATATCTAATACCTGCCCAAGTATGTCCCAACCAATGATTCAGCACTTTCCTTTTCTTATGATAACTCCATATGAAACTTTCCCCAACTATCTCCACACCAAAATTCCGTTGCTAATACAGATTAAAATTCTGGTGAAAGTATTTGTGAAAGGTGGGTGAAAGTTTCAAATGGAGTTATCATAAGAATAGAGAAAGCGCTAAGAATACTGTTGGTTATACGTATTGTATGTATCGCGTAAGAAATCGCGAGGTTTAAAAGATCTTTTGATGCTGAGGTAGACTTGCTGTCTAGAAAGGGAGCAACACAGGAAGAAAATAAAGTGAAAGTTTATAAAAATAGAAAAGGTACTAACCAATTGGTACAGACACTAACATGGCATACCCTAAAGGTAACTATTACCATACCTCTATTATTTATTCTTCCGACTGTATTTCTTTGAACGAGAGTGGTAGTACAGGCTATTGTTTTAAGGAAGCAAGAAAACAAGTAGAATCCACTGGTCTCGTCTAAAATTGGTTGAGAGTGGAGCTTCTTTATGCATTGATATGTAGATGGGTAGCTTACTCTAAGTTATCTAAAGTAAGCAAAAGCAATGCATAAGTAGGTATTCTGAACCTAATATGCTCATGTGGTGAGGTAGGGTAATTTGAATCTAGTGAAAAAGTGTAGAGTGTGTAGGTCGTAAATGTATGCCTGAATGTAAGTAGTTGAGAAAGCCAGGGCAGGTACATTGATGTGTAGGGATAGTACATGCATACCAACTACGGACCATGAAAGATATCGATTTTGACAAAGGAAATATAAGGAAGGTGAGACGTCCATAAAATACACAGTACCATATATTTATAGATAGGTAGTCGGATATGATAAAACTTATATGAGTCCATTGCATTGCATACCTCCACAATTGCATACTTACGTTATGCTATGTGGATATAGCGACAAAGACATAGCATTCCACACTAGTGCTAGTAGTGCTACTACTTTCTGATGGTTGTATTGGACAAAGGGAGCTGTATAACAATTCTTCAGTTAGGTATCGAGTACTATTTGTAAAATATACACTACCTGTATGTACACAGTACATAGTATAGTAAGTATAATAAAGAAAATTGTAGTAGTTGCACTGGGGAAAGGTGGATTGAATTGGAATGGAAACATTTTGAACATTAGGAAAAAGTGGAGTCGTCCGAAATAGTAGTGGAAGTGCTAGAGTGCCGAGGAAAGCAGCCAAACTGAATTGAATAGGAAAAGAAAGCCAAAGGATGCAGCCTGACGGACAGAAAACAGTGTTACTGGTCGGATAGGGACATTATTCGTAAACCTAAGCTAACCCACCAGGCCAGACCACACCAGCTAAGTATAAGCAAAGAAAGCAACTCATTGCCAGGTAAAAGACGAAGGTGTGAGACGAGATGTGGAGTTGTACTTGTTCATAGGTGGGGTGTGGAAAGAATCGTTGAAGGAATGCCTAGACAAGAGTATGGCTGGCATGGCACATCCAAGAAAATTCAATCCAGAATATCCTCACAGAGAGAAAGAGTTTGAGAGCGGCGCTCTCCGTCGGATGCAATCCTTTCCCAATGTTAAATGTAAGTGCATAACTCTTTTATAGAATGCCTACCTTCTACCTAACCGACCCGTTCCTCCTCCACGTACTTATAATATACTCAGGATATACTTATATTAGAGTAGCTATATGGCGACCGCATCAGAGGAGCAAACTCCCAACTTGCACTGAGAATACGATCTAAACATCTAAAGTTGAAATATCCTGTTCATGATGTGTTGTCTGGTTTTGGTTTCGCTTCATGCTTGTTGTGTTATGCATGTCTATGCTGTCGAATCTTTTTGAATCTTTCGACTGATACGATGCTCTTCGTAGTCTAGTCCTAGCTTTCTCCCTCCAGCCCTATATTAAGTTTCTGGACTTGTGTACCTATTCTTTAGTTATATGTACATTACTACGTACTAGTACCATCAGTAACCATACTGTACCAATGTAGTGAGTGTAAGAGATCAGGATCAGCTCACGTCCATCCTAAAAGATCTGCTCATATATCTACTAAGTATAAATAGAAATAATATTTATATTAACCATACTACTATATATATGTTCTTTCATAGAAGTTCCACATAGTGCAGTAGCAAATAGTATAAAAGTATATTTGACTATAAAAACACCTTGGTATGAATAGCAGATACCATGTGCATTCAATTTCTAAATGAAAAAAGTTGTGAAGGGAAAAGAGCCGAGAAATATGAATGTGTACATAGAAGTACAACTACAGGGTCTGGAAAGTGGAAAATGTAGCAACCAACAATCAATGAGATGGTATGTTAACAAAGTAAGTAGAAGGAGGAGGACGACTACTCTGAGAGCCAAAGTACCAACGGAGGATGTTTTAACTATACTTCAGTTACTCCTACATACACCATTACTGCATTACGATAAACCAAAGAGTATTTGAGTCAGAAGAGATGAGAGATGCCTGGCTCGCATTGCAATCTAATATTTTTAACTTACAAAACATTACGTACCATAATATAAAATATAAAGTTAAGTAGAGACTAAAGTAAAGGATTTTATTAGGATGTTCTTCTCTACTGTACATAGATCCAAAGATACATGTCATAGTCATACTATGTTATGTTATTTTATGTGTAATCAGATGGAATGGTCTTTCAAAATGCCTAAGCTGAAATGGAGAGTGAAAGTAGTTTTGCTCACTATGTATAGCCAGTCAAGTGAAGCCAAGCCAACCCAGCCAATCCAACTTTCCCCGAATGGGATAAACATACCTAACTAAGAAGACGCTGATATATCAACTACTACATTCATCCACTAGGTCCACTACATATATAAAACTTATATTATTAGACCACTTATAGGAAACTTGCATTTCTTGTTATACACGAGAAGTAGGACTTGTAATGCACACAAATGTTGCTAACTCGATCTTCTTTATTTCATTCCATGTATAACTACTTATTTAGTTTACTTCGACTTTACACTAGTCTGCCTTAATTCCATCACAGATAAAGATGAGGAACGAAGAGTTACACTAAAAGCTTCAGAAGTTGTGGAAACGTTGCAGTGCGTTCAAAACAAATTCAACAATGCTGTTTCCCCCGAATCCTTCGACTATCTGTACTTCTAAGATCTACTTATACACAACATGTACCTAGAACATTGTACTACTACCATCTACTATTATCGGACTTCCTACTGTATAAGTCAGTGAATCCTCTGCACTACATAAAGTGCTACTATCATATTCAAGGCTTTTTAAGCTACCATCATAATAACTACGCAACTTAAACATAATACTTATCGAACGAAAGCACCTACTCATTCTTAACTTCTATAGCATTACCTACTATGCATTTACGTAGTGCAATCCTATACTACCGTGTCTTCGTATCAGCTAGAGTATTGCTAACGGCTGAAATAAATAGTAAGTGCGTATTACGTAAATTGTTACGTTACTGCAAACATAATACATACTAAGCATGCACATCTCGAGTCACAACAACAATACTCTTAATACTAAAAGTATGTAATTGTATTTAGTTGTAGCAGTTACTATACGTAGTGTAGTTGTATGTATGTGAATACTTATTTGTATAACAGGGAGGACAGTCAGTCATGCGCAGTATCAGCCGTTCAGTCAGTTGTAATCTCTACTTTTTTCTTCGTGTACGGATTTTGGCTTTTTAATGACGATAACTTCGCTCACGCCGCCATTACGCTGGGAAGAGTCTAGCCGCTAACTCGGTCTCTACAATATTGTCTCATCGGGACAGAGACTTTTCAATTGACATCTGTAGCGTAAGTGTCTATCCCCTAATTAATACTTAAGGTATTCCGTCACGAGTTCGCCAAAGCTCAACTTCTACGAGATGCCGTACTAGTCGCCATGAGAAAAGGGAAGCTTGCACCTACTTTACAACATATCCGCTATTACCCTGATA
>JABASH010003776.1:0-15611 GCA_019776445.1 Tomocerus maximus | reverse complement strand
ATTGTTTTCTTTTTGTTAATTGATCTTATAATTAAGAAGTTTACTTATTACTAATTATCGTAATTAGTTCATAATATCCTCAAAGCTAAATTATCTAATTCTATAAGTAGTATTCTGAGTCATATTGGCTACCAAAAATGTTTGGCAGAAATCACAATAATAAAGTGATGAATATAAGTATAAGTACTTGAAATTGAATGTGAATTGAAATTGCGTTTGAAACCCTTGAACTTGAACATCTTGTGTGGTAAATGTAGAGATGAGAAAGAATAATGACCCTGTACACATACCGTGCATAGAAGATAATCTATTGGCTTCTCGTTGGTTTCCAGTCCTTTCACATGATAGAGTGTAATGTTTTTCCGCCAAACTTTGTATCAGCAACTTTTTCCATGTATGAAGTATGAACTGAAAATTAAATAAATTTACAATAAAAATTCTGAATCAGTAACTTTCATATGGTTTTCAGTAATTATTAGCAAAGTAGTTTCAGGTTGTGGGTTTGTTTGGTAAGATAGAACTTTATTTTCTACTCTTGACTCTATTTATTTATTTTTACTACGTTTGACGTTCAACGTTTGTGTTGTTTTACTATATGTTGTTTACATCTGTTTTTTTAATTATAGGATCTTGATCCGTGTATACACTTGAATAAAAATGTCTGACGATTACGATGTACCGAGATCAGGAGGCTTAAAGCTGAAAAAACTCGACCATACTATAAAAAAGTAAAAAAATAGGTTTATAGAGCCTATATATTTATTGTTAGTTTTTGGTTTTGTAAGATATTATTTCGCTTATTATCTATAGCTATGATATCTTGAATTGAAACTAATGTTACATAATATGTTGGTTTATTAGGAAAAAGAAGAAGGAAGTGACCCAAGTCATTGATACTCAAGTATCCAGGTGTAATGCCAATGAATCGGACCAGCAGGATATTGATGCAGCAATAGAAGCAAAAATTCGGGAGAGAAATCCACTAATGAATAAAACAACGGCTGAGCTACGTTATCACAGAATGCAAGAGAAAATGGTATTTGGAAAGTTGGAATGATGATAAATTCATAAAATCAAAGCTACATATTTGTAGTCTTTGACATTCACATATTTTATAACAGTATTGCGATTAAGGTTACTAACTCAAAATAACAGGCTAAATATTGATCTTTTACAGAAAGAGAAAAGGGTGATGGATAAAGCATCGAAAACTCACAAAATGAGGGTGGAAGACTTTAATAAGCATTTGGATAACTTAACTGAGCATTTCGATATACCCAAAGTTTCGTGGACGAAATAACTCAGCTATTTTCTTCTCTTCCAATGGTTCAAAAGTTTTATCTGGAAAGTATGTGAACATTTGGGAATTCTTGATGTATAATATTTGATAGTTACATATTTCGTTAATATATCGTATTTATCATTAGTTTAGTACTTAAGAGCAGAAAAATTCATGTCTGCAATCATCTTTTTTATTTTCAATGATGTGTATAACAATTAGTTGTATAAAATATGAAATGAATTTATGAATGAATATTTGTTTTTACTTTTGAGTCCTTCAAAGAATAGTTTTGGAAATTGTTATTGAACTTAACCAAAAGTTTGTAAAAGAAACGCATATGTATATTTGTATTTGTAAATAATACCATTTAGGCACGTCGAATCACAAATATTGCATCCTTTAACCAGTAGTAAGCCTGGTGAATGTCTCCTTGGCACACATAAGGAAGTTTAGTCCATCGTACAACAGTCCAACCATTAGGAGTCAACACTTTATCAATAAAGTTGACGATTTCCTCTTCAAAGCTCTTGCCTTTTATCGGAAGTAATTCAATGGGAGAATGATTTTTTGGATCTTGGCCTTACATTAAAATCCAGTTATAGTTAGTATTAGTAACAATATAAGCATGTATATTATATGGATTAAGTTGTAGCTATGTAATTAATCTGGTATTAAACTTGTTTCGACTACAATACAAACTATAAATAGTAATTACCAAATTCCACGTATGGCTTGAAAGGAATGACAAAGGAAACAACAGCTATTCCATCTGGCTGAAGTACTTTCTGAATATTTTGTAGTAAACTTATGGGCCTTTCACATCTGTCCAGGACATTTAGACAAGATACTACATCAAATAGAATATTCTCTGTCCAAAACGACTCATTGAGAACCCTGTACAGAATGAAAATAGTTAAAAGCAAAGCAATTGGTATGAAAAAGCGAACTGGGAAATTATTAAAAGAAACATTTTGAAGCTCCTTTATCCAACTGTCATAAAATATTTTGGACTCACTTGTAACCTTTTTTGTTTAAATTCTTTTTCATAGGCTGTGACATCTCAGTGGCATAAACTTCTGCAAAATATTTTCTCATACGATCTGTAGTATATCCATCCCCGGCTCCTATATCCAGTAATGAGTTAAATAATGGTCCATCTGTATTCCAGTCTATAAGTCTTTGGAATTGGGCTGAAGAAAACACTTGCATAGACCCTCGGCCAAGTAATCTACATTGGCAACGATTAATAATAAAAACTATAGCATAAACATCAAGATTTCAAAACGGAAAGGTCTTTACTACGGGGAACCAGAAACATTATTTTTGCATTGTAGCCACTCTTAGTTTATGAACTCAGAATTCGCTGAATGCACTATTATTCAGCTGCCTGTAATTTTTTACAGTAAAATACGAGTTCTCCATTCTCGTCAAAAGTGATATTTAAAATAGGTAAGATTGACTCCGAACCTTTGACTCCAAATAGGGAAGTGGGAATGAGAGATATAAATAGGTAGATTCATATAGAGTAAAATGAGCAGCAAAGGAAGGAGCAGGAATTTGAGGCTTCATTACAGAAACGGAAGGAAGATATTGTCATTATGAAAGCGAAGTAAGAGCTTGAGAGAGCCAATTATAAGACATGAATGTTGGTTGGTGAGGGTGATTATAATGAGAAAATGCTGAGTCGCGGATGGGGATCAAAATAGTGGGAGACAAATTAAAAGACATGGAGTAGTTGGGATATAAAAATGGTAAATGAAAGAAGTTTGAGGATTAGACTTGAGAAAAATGAATGCAAAGTGCATACTATACACTGTAAAGAATTATTATATATTAGGAAGTTGTCTGATACAGTCTTACAGTCAATATCTATCAAGGAGTAAGTATAAAAGCATTCTTTTTAGTTCCTGGGACGAATGTGACGAACGAGAATTCGTCGAAGAGTAGGCAGTTGACATGACACAGTGAATAGATATAACCGACTTGAAAGAAAGGATCAAAACGCAGCTGGATGGAATTTATATACATATAAGATGTTTGGAGTCCTTATATGCAGTAAATAGTGTATAATCATAATACAAATAGGCCTAAGCATAAGAAGGAAAGTTTAGAGTAGTGTACCTAAAAGCAAAGTGGGAGAATTGTGAATTAGAGGTCCTACTACTTAATAGCATCGCTTCACTAACTAACTGAATAGTCGGAAAGCATGGAGTTTAGAAATGAGAGCAATATAATTGAATGGTTACGAGAGGGGACATTAACGAGAGAAAAATTCAAAAACAGTTCCTCTGTCTGTATATTGTAGTGTAGGGCAGAGACAACCTAATCCTTTTTTCATCAAAAGAAGCTTGATATCCCAAAGAAACACACAATTTAATCTAAGATTAATTAAAACTTTTTCTACTATAGAGATATGTGGGCTCTACGGCGGTTTGCATTTTTCTCTCCGACAGAAACTCGTTGATTAAACTTTTTTCTCTCTCCTCCTGTTTCTTACTCAACTCCTTACATTATATTATTACATTACGGTACACAATGGTTTGACAAAGCTCCTGAACATTCTACCCCGTAGTATATTCTTAGGTATATTATTTCAGGGCATTATCCAAGTCGTAATTAAATTGAATTGATGCTCGTGCACTCTCCTGTTAATAAACGAGACAAACTTTGGGTCTTGAACAGCCGTATCGGGTCCATCGAGCCATATCAACTATTCCCATCTGAGACTCTTTTCCTTCCACTAACTTTTGCTAATAAGGATGACTACAGAGACTAAGTTGAGTGAGTTGAGGCCGGCTCGGGTTGACTTAGATGAACTAAACATCTCTTCGAACTAAGGATGATCTGATGTGAGTGAGTTGGTTTGACATGACACAGTCTCAGTTGTCCCAAACATCACTTTTTCCTTATTGTTAGTCGTGTTCATTAGTCGAAGACAAGAGGGAACGGCCAATTGATTCACTCCAATGAATGAATAATGATTTTACCAATTTAGATTGTGATAAAGGGCCAAGTAAACTTCACTTGATCTTCTAATAAATTATTAACCTAGCCCAAAGCTATATGATTATGATGGCACAGCGGTATATTCACTCACTCCTGATGTAAGTATATCAAGGATTTATAGTATTATGGACTTGTATTCTTGATAAGCTTTAACTCATTTCATCGACTTGAATAGTTATTGGTTCTTTAACTTCCTTAGTTAATTCTTGCTCATCTATGTGTACTGTCTTCAAAGCAAATCAACAGAACTTGACTAAACTCAGTTCTATACAGAGTCCGTGTTGATAAATACCAGCAATTGTTAGAATGATGAACTATCGATATGGATGATGGACATGGGCGTAGCTTTGCATATTGTGTACTATACGGATTGATGTATCATAACCATTGTCACTCTCTGTGGGAGGTATCCACCGTCGTGATTTCGATATGTTACCAAACGTCTCCACTTTTAACTACGTATCGCTCATGATCAAATGAAACCCGTAGGACGCGAGTCTTATTACTCAGACTCCAACTTAAGCTGATTACAGGACGATGGTCAACAAAGCATGACTCGTCAGAATTTACATTCCTCAACCAGAAAAGTATCATCAAAGCTGTCATAGCCATGATTGTATAACGCATTGAAGTCGTCGTGTCTTCCTATAAACCTACTCCAACCCTGCACACCAACACAACGGTACACCTACCTCGATATACTTATTATTTACTAACATCAACGATCAACATTACCAATCAAAATTCAGTCCTCTGATGAATGCTCTACTCCTCTATGTCAGAATTAGTTATCTCCACCGCACTATTTGTTTCTCGTGCACTCATGAAATGAAATCATATGCTCCTATTTCTTGCTATCATCAAATGTACGACCGCATATTTTATACAGTTCCCAACTAACTAAATAGACAATAGGTATACTACGATTATTATTTGCAAACAAATTCATCTATTTCCAACAAAGTTGCAATCTTTCATTTTCATTATTACACTGTTTCCACATGTTTCACATCTAATTTCAACACTAATAGTAACTCTAATTCATGTACTTAGACTTAGGATTTTATTTATTCTTCGTTTTCGTACGATTACTACATACCGACGATTTTTTACATTGAATTTTCAGTTTCACGTGTGTAGTAGAAGAGAAAATAAGTATTAGTCTTAGTCACATCATTAAACACACTACTTACCTCAGCACCTGAATTTACGAAAAGTCAAAGATCACAGTCTACTACTAATTTAACAGAGGTCTCTAATCTCTAATCAAATTATCATGTTGAGTTGACTACCTTCAAGGCAGAACGAGATGGAAAAACAGTAAGCTATGAGTGCTCGCTTTTTGTTCAGGAAGGACACTAGGAAGGGAATTTATAGAGAACCAGACGACAACGAGCGCAAAAACAGATGATACTTGGGGTGATAGAGATAATTACTCAGACCCAGTGAGCTAGCAAATGCTAAACGTGCGATTTCGTGCGTATTGATATAGTAAAGACAAGTGGAAGCTATATATAGGTTCGATTCGTAATCCAAAATCCGATTTTCGAGAATAGTTCGAAAGCAATCGGTGAAATATATTGACTTTGGCTGTTGGGCAACTCATTGATTTAAGTATACTCTCATATTGCCCATCACAACCCCTCCTTACGATATACGTTTAAAGCAGACAGTACAATGTCAGTTAATTTCATGTAAAATCTTGTGATGGATACTGAAAGAAACATTAGCAGACCTGTCTAAGGATGTTGGCATAAGAGAAAATGATTTTCCCGGAGGTTAAACAATAAACAGGAAGAATGATGAGACGTGCTAAAACGATTTGATATTATGATTTTAGTACTTATTCAGCAGAATATTAGGTTTAGCTAAGCTCGTATCAATATCAAGACATATTTAAGATTCAGAAATAGAGGAATGAAGAAGTCTGATGATCCGCTGGATATGGTATAACAAATGAGAAGAGAGTGCAGGGGTTAATCTTCTCTGCCTACACGTCAGATGCTTATCACGCGTCTAAATGCTTGATTAATGAGATATTAATAAACACCGCGGGTAGGCTCACACAGGCTTGAATTACAAATTAATAGCATCCACATTAGAAGAATCCTCTTGCATTATGCGGCCGTCTGTCTCATGCTTAAACATTTCTAAAGAAGCTCTCATAAAAACAGAGCTTGTGCCACTATGAAAACCTCACAATGTGTGTTACGTATGTACATATTTACGTGTGCATAGCTGTATGTTAGTATTCATACAGCACACATGCATCGTGTGCAGTGTACAAGTCCATTAGACGTTGAACAGAGCCCTTTATGCTTAGCTGCCACTTATCTAAATAGGGATGAGCATAATGAAAAAATTTCTTGTCTCTCTAGCAGGCATCATTTATGAAAGTTTAGATCATGGAGACCCTTATCAAAATGAGAAGCCTTTCATTCGTCAGATAGAGATGATAGGCAGAGATGAAGTTTACATACTACGTAACAAGGTACAGGTATCCCAGGTAGGTAAATCCAAATAAGTACTTGGATCCGTAACGCAAGGTAGGGTTCAGAATAAAAAACGAAAACTATTTATTTTCGCCATGTAGGGGGTAGGTAACACATAGCACTGCTGCGAGTTCGAAGACAAGTCATTCTTTAGCATAAACGGACGATAATTTTAATAGAGCTGATGCTCATTTGCATAGATGAGCTTCACACGTTGGAATTGGAAGTTTAGGGAGATGTGAGATGAGGACAGGGAGGGTAGGGTAGGATCTCTTGTCGGTTCGGTAGGGTCCTTTTCACAATCCAATCTCTCAAAGCGTGGCCCATTATATTAATGCTTCATCTCTGTATGCATTGCATACTGCTGAGCTCATTCCAAGATGTGTTACGGACATTACATTACACTTGAGTGCATGGAGAAGAGGACAATACGGGCAATATCTTTATTTTACACACTCGTCCTACTAATGGATATAGATTTCCAAACTGATACATATACTTGTCCTTAATTTAAATAGTGCATACCTCGACACGATTACTAAACTTTTATGCCTTGCTATCAGATTCTACTAAAAATAATGTAGAGTGGAAAGAAAAAATTCTAATCAGAGACAATGGAGACTCAGTATCTGGTTTCACCATCAAAACAAAGTTGGACAAAGCTTAGAATTAGAGAAAAGGGAGAGAGAACCAAGGCGTGTGTCACAATCCACATCAAAGGTTTGCATCACATAATATTCTAGATTTTTGGAAGTCTTGCAACAAACTTAGACTAACATTAGTGCAGAGAGACGGAGCCCATGAGAAATGAAACATATTCTCCCTTCGGTGGAAAAATAATTAGCATTTCCCTTTCTCTTATAGTTTTTTTGCTACACTAATGTTTCATCCTGCTTGATGCTGTTGTTGTATTGTAGCTGTAGCGTTGATGTTTCTTTTCAGAGAAGAATGAGACGATACACCAGAGAGCTAATGATGTCTAACTTTTGTCAGTGGGACGTCCTTTTGTTTCCATACACAATTTTGCTTCTTTTTGATAAAATAAAGGCCCAGACTCAGCATTTTATAAAATAAAAGCTCAGACTAAGCATGTAGCTACTAATACATAATAAATATGCTATAGAGAGCAACACAGTTTTTCTGTGTATAATGCACAATATTCCACAGTGTAATACAATAGAGAAGACAAAGCAAGGATTACATAATAATAATGTGAAACAGGGGCAGTTACACCATGTAGAAGTAGGGAAATTGTAAAAAATTAGAACGGAGAGCTCAACGCTTGATATTTTTGATAATGAGACCAGCAGGCTAAACGAGGGAAAAAATTCACTGTGTCATTATATTTCCAGTTCTTTTCACTGCATCAACCATTAAGATGATTAATTCTACATAATCACGTTAATTTGATGTCTTTCATTATGTACAGCTACCTCCTATACCCCTTTCTCTACAGATACACACTACATATCCATCTAAGAAAGAATTAAGAGAAGACCTTTGATATTCATGCCTAAAAGATTAAGTAGCATCTCCAGTATTAGTTAACTAACTAACGTTAAGCGAAAGATCAGGATATATATTATGCTATATATCTGTGTATCGTATACAGAATAAACGTCTGAACTTTCCTTAAATTACACACAAACATAATTATATACTTAAGACATTAACGAGCCCATATAAATATAAACACGACATGCTTTATATGTCACTCTATAGACTCCCTCACAAAAGCATCCTTGAGTACCTACACATCCACATCATCTACGCTTCATGTAACGTAATTTTGTCGCCGTTACATATTGAATGAACACAATAGTTTGTAGAGATAGTAGTTAATGCTCAGTATAAGAATGGATAGTGCATAGGCAATTATATCTCGTAGACATGGCATCGTCTTCACTGAAAATCAGAGAGCAAGCAGTCTCCACTTTTTTCTTGTCTACAGTAAATTTAATTTGAGAAGTTCCTCGATGAAAAGAAAGGAAAGAAATTAAATCCAATTTAGACTTTCCTGTTCTGATGGACTTCACAAAGCAAATGATGGCTCATTGCTTCTCTTCTCTGTCGAGCTGTCTTCCTCTGTCGTCCCTTTGTCTATAATATGTCATACTCTCTTATACACTTACTGCTACAATATTTAAATTCACACACGACAGAAATAGCCAGTCCAGTACTCTAGTCTCTTCATCTAGTTAATGCACACTACTTACTAGAGCTTATCATCATTAGCATTTCCACATATACGTAGTAGTAGGTACATTGTATATTTAGAGGTATATGACTAGAATTAATAAGTTGAGCATTGAAGAAGGGAAAAAATTTGGTATTTAAAAAGAGTTTGGGGGAGATGTAGGGTAGTAAATAGGTAGCGAAAGAGAGGTACTAAATGGCAAAGTGAAATAAAGAAGAGTTGGAGGAGGAAATTCAAGTCTGCGTGTTAAACGCTGGTCTAATGGGTATAACAAGGAGTGGAGGAGTTTTAGATCTGTGTCCGTAATGTGGTACATTGTATTTCTCTTGTGTCTGTAGGTGGACTGGGGCGTGACACCAGAATGTATCTATGTACCAATTGCTCCGACATGCTCTTTTTCCGGATTAGAGGAAATGTCCGCTTCAATGAATGGACATTGGCGATTTATTGGAGGCATTTAATGGAGCTCTCCGCTCCAGCATTCCACAACGAAAATCCCACTCTGAATCAGATTAGATAAGAGCCACAATCCTTTACTTTCTCCCTTTTGCTGACTGTAGTGGAAGCCAACTCTCGTCTTCTCACGCAATCAGGAGGAGAGAGAGAGCCGAGGCCCGATGCCCAACCTCTCACTCCACAAACACAAATTACGTACGTCTCTTACAGTCACGTCTCATCTCATCTAATGTCAGATCAATATTTAAATTCCTCTTATTCACGTGAAATGAAATGACGAAACTAAATTCTACCAAGATTACTCTATGACAAGGAGCTCCGCTCCAGCTCCATTTTACATTCAATTTATCTTATAGTTCTGTAAGCACGAATAAAAACTGCTCTCACACTAAATGAGAATTTCCCTGACTATGCCATATCTATAAATGTAGATAGGTAGGTGCATAATAATAAGCACACGTACTCTCACGAATACTTGGCTAAAGGAGTCCCAGTCAACTTCAATTCGGAAAAAAACCGACGACGGCTCAAGATGAGTCAAGTGTCTCTGGTTCAAATTAACTGATTTGATTGTTGTGAGCATGCAGAATGGCGGAAAGTGGCGACTCATTGACTACCTTCAATTATTAGACAATGTTCAAATCAAACGTAATTTGTGCTACTCATTCCTATGCTTTAACAGTCAAGGGCAATCAACTGTGCTTACTTTGTAAAATCTTTGTATCTATTGGTCCATATTGTTATTACAGGTATGTACCTAACAATATTTTATTACTAATCATTTCTAGTTCTTCGCTCTCTATTGTAGTAAGACTAATCAGAGAATCACACACTCCTTCAAAATTATCTGTAATAATAACTACGGAGGATGTACCTACGATGATTCAATATTTGGTTACGTGTGCACAGAGTGCACATTATTGTATTTAAGGTGAAGTATGGCGTTCTGACAAAGTCACTCATCTTTCTGCCCTGTCATCTTCAGAACAATTGGGAAAAGGGCATTACCAATAAGAAATGGTAATTAAGTTGGTGACTCAAAGAGTCATTGCAAATGGGAAAAAACTCTACCTGGAACTTTTTAATCTTTGACATCTAACAACTGAGTTAAGACAAAAGGTTTCCTTTTTGTCTCTCCCTCCAGGGGGTTCAGTCTACACAGACACTCTTCATATATTTATATACAAACTTGACTCAAACGCTCAAACTCAAGAACTTCTATAATATACTATGGTTTGCTTTACTTTTCATTTGTACCAACATAACACAAACTAATATGTCCAACATAACAATAGCAGCTAATTGTAGCAACGTACAACAATGGAATTTTGTTTTGTACATACTTTAAATGTAACTGTTATTTATTTGAACTAATTTATAAAAACCTGTACTACCTTAAGTAAAATATTTATTTCTTAATTTTGAATAATTAATATGTGGACATTAAAAGAAACATTTTTCAAACCATTTGTTGCACAAAATAACTGAATCATGAAAGGTTTATGACGCGCAAAGAAATTTTCAATACATAATTCGATCATTCCCAGAAGAATATAATGCAAATAAGTGAATTATATAGGTACAAAATGTTAGAAACGGTGACAATATAAAATAGTTAGATAAGTATTAATGAAAGTTGGTTGAGAGAGGGGACTGTACCTAGGAAAGTGTCTTTACAGTCGCAATTACTACGTAGTGATCATGATATTGTAAGGTAGCTTAGGCTAGGTCCTTGCCGAGGATGTCTAGTGAGCTATTGTTGTAGGTTTGAAAGGAAGAAAAAAGATGAGCATGGCGGGGAGACAAAGTCAGAAAGTGTGAGACTGGCTGTCTGTGCTGGACAGAAGAGAATGAATGCTTATTTGAGACATGGGGAAAAGTTGGCAGTTAGAGGTAGTTAAAAAGGCGATACCCATGAGCCATTAAGTAGAAAAAAGAGGAAAGGGTGGTGTGGTGGTTGGTGGGAGAACAGAAGCCAGTTTCTACTTCGGCGATAGAAATGGCTATTTCAGATATTCTGACATAGGGCAATTTAATAAGATTTGGCGAAAATGGGAAAGGTGACAATTCAGGCGTGAAGACATGCTGCGGGACTTGAATCTTATATCTATGCTCAAATTCTCATTCCGAATATCTCTGTATATAGACATAGCCTGCCCTGTCCTGTATATAGAGTATATATTTATAAAGTGAAGACTTTAAGGTATTTGACTTGCACTGGGCTCTGAATTTCTGAATTACATACTGTATAAATACTGAGCGTATTTAGATATGTGTGCGAAGTGTACGGATCTTAGACAGTCTGTCTGTAGTGAACTCAAAACGGAGTATAGCAAATCCTCTATACGTAAATTGTATAATATGTAATGCCTAAGTAGTGCTACTTGTATGTCCCCGTCGTATGCAATGTAATATGTTGGTAGTTAGTATGATGCTGTCATGTCAGTGTGAACCCCACTCTAATATATATACATATTCTGTTATGCACTTACTTACATAAGAATCTGCCTTTATTTTGCTTTCCTTGAGTTGCTGTGTGCTTGCGTCTGTCTTATGCCAATATAGTTCAAATGTTCAAAAGTAATACGAAATGGGAAAAGAGGGACGTCTCTTCTTCCGCTTGCTAGCTACTCTGTATCTTGCATTCCATTTCATTTCAATTGAGAGCTTCTCACTCTCACTTCCATCCTTTTCCATAGCTCTACTTCTACTCTACTTCCATTCAATCCACCAACGAAACAGAACTCAACCGTACATTGAACAGCATTCCTCTCTCTCCTTCCTTCAATCTCCACCAACACTTGATCTCTGTTTTATGAGTTTTCTTAAACTTCCCATCTACCATTTCACATTCAATCAATAGACAAATATTCATCTTGGGCTAGAAACATATCGTTTTATTCAGTAATGTCCTTTTCTCTCTTATTCCACAATTCCAACTCTCCTATCTATCTCCTATGCAGCTACCACTCAATTTTACACATTCCCAACCACACAAATCCACAAATCATATTAGGCCGAACTAATTATCGCTACAATTAACTGCTTTATAAGCAACACTATTTATTAATTCCAGTTTCCCACAAAATTATTATTCTTCGGACGTGTCCAATTTTTATGTCAATTATTGTATCGATAAGCAAAGCTGTCAATATGCTTTACCCATTAAAGGTAGATCGTGTGGGACTATTAGATAAACAATTACTTTACCAGGCATGTTAGAAAATGTGTGAGAAAGGTATTAGTCGCCAAACCAATCAATCGTTTAGTTGTTAGGTAATGATGGAGTGTATGACTAATTTAGTGACCTTCACCTTTACTTTAAATGATTTTGTGTCCGTGAGAGTTTCCTTAGGTAAAGTATTTGTGTCTAAAATGAAGAAGAAGCCACATAATGACGAAGATGGCAATGTTCTCTCTGGTAGCATTGTGTAAAATCAAAGTGAGGGTTAAGGTAGACAACAAATGGTTAAAATCGCGTAAGATAAGTCGACGTGGTTGTGTGTAATGTGATTGTAGTATGAAAGAGAAGGACAAGAAGTGGAAAAGGTGACTTTTTACCGTAAAGACCATTCATGAGGAAGTTTATGGGATTTGAAGAACAAAAGTTATTGCAATATGGAGCCTTTTCTTCACCTGAATCCCCGGGATTCATGTAAGGCTTTGGAAGACAACAATTAGGTGTGTAAGAAGGGAAGGTGACACAGAATCCTAACTAAAATGTACGTATGGACGTTCGCATTCGCAACGCAAGACGGAAAGTAGAGTAGGATTTTATACGTTACGTAAGTAAGTACAGAGCTGCTATTAAATAGAGATGCATAGTGAGGGAGTAGGAAGAAAGGGATGGATATTGATGGGAGGATATGGCTTATGGAATGTATTACAATAGGCCAAAGTCAATGGAATGCTTTGAAGATAATGCGTTTTTATGGAACGGTGGTTTTATGTCCACAAAGCCATGATATGGATATCCACCAAATTCGGTATTTAAACCCCTCGCTTCTTCATAACTATTGCGTGTATGTGAATGCCGCATATTACAACATTTGAGTTCAGTAAGACGAACATTACCTACACAAAGCCTTGTAGCATCCATATAGAAATATTATGAGTAGATACATACATAACATATCGTAGCTCTACATACCCATAATATTTTTATATCTTACAATCTACAACACAATACATACAAATACACTGAATAACTGAACCTTTATGGCCAATATGCAAGGTACGTACATAGAAGTAAACAAATCCTCTATATAGATAGGAAGTTAAAAATAGGAGCATTATTTCTATCTACATAGTTTCAGTTCTTTATACTTGTGCGTCTTCTTCAATCAACTCCAACCAAGTGCTCGTTTTCCATTCCACCTCCTTCCACCATTATAGTGTATTTATTTGAACCTGGATGCGAAAAGAAATTTCTTTCCAGAAATGTTTACTTAAGAGGCGGAACATGTTTTCATATAGCATCAATTCAAGAATCTCTTCTCTTTAATCAAATTTTACAGCAACATGGTTGCCTGAACATCGAAATCGTCAATTGAAACCTTACAATCACTCTTTGATCACAACTGGGACGAAATTTTCTTGTCGTCTTATGAAAAGCGGTTTCCTGTCCTCTGCTTTCTTTTTATCCCCCGATTTAATCCTTTACATTGACTAAATACTAAAAATTAAATCTTTTGTTACATATTGCTCGTTCGAGCAGGTACAGTCTATATCTGCTAGGATACAATCTTCACGAAGTTATGACATCTTACATTCGGCTTTTCTCGGAAAATGTGAAACTATGAATTGACATGACCATGAACGGAGAGACAAACACTTAAAGCCACTAATACCACATTCTATACTAAATATATGCTATAATAAGTAATGCATTGAAGGATATGTATGATATGGTGAGTTTCTAAGAATTTGGGAATATAATGGAATACATTTTGGATTCACAGCCCAACTCACCATCCATAAAACTCTGGAAAAAATCTCCACACATTTCCGCTGTCGAAAACCCATCAAATCCTTTCAGTTTCATTCATTCCTCCGTTGATTCCAATCGAGTCTATCTGATGCAACCATCAAAAACAGCACAGAGAGATAACCATTGAATTGAAACCATTCTCGATGTCATTACAATGCCCACGACAATTTCTCTGTCATTCTAACAGTTGAGGTTTACTTGAGGTTCTCATTGTCTTCTGATGCACCCGAATGGTCAGAAACTTTGGTCAAGAAACCAGAACGCTTTTTGATATTTCAAGGGATCCCTTGTCTTTTCTTATAAAGGTCTGCCGAGGAACAATACCGGCAGAAACTCGAGTTTGTGGAGATGTCGACGGGATACATCTTATCCGTGCCTAATATCTCCAAGTAATACATAGTTAGTAATCATTTATATAGAGTGTATATAGATTGCAGGGTTCACTGAATGTATTGTGGTGTCCAATACCAATAATCCTATTACTTTTGTCAACTAACCACTACTGTTTTTGTTCAGATTTCTCTCTCCGCGAAAATTCTTATTGTTACTCCGTAGTGCTTAGTATTTCTCCTCACAATTTCGATATCTCTATGTTATCGCAATAACCTAAAGTACCTACTTCTGGTGTAATATTTGTTGGTTTCATAATATTTAGTGGTTCGTATATACAGAGCACACATCTTTACCAAATGGACTATAGTGACTAAGTCCTTAGTTTCTCTAACATCATTGTTTATGACCCATGTTTTGGTATTAATGTTATTTACCTCAAGTAATACATCTTACAATAACACAGGACAGTATGTTACGAAAAATCTTATATACTTATTGACTCCATATAGGTATAGGCTGATGGTGATACTCATCCACTTTGTAATGCAGTAAACGATTAAGCTTTGGGAAGCTTTTCTTTTAGCTTTAGCCCTCCATTGCTTAACTTTGTAGAAACTCATTCACAGAATAAACTTCAGACTCGAAATGAAAAGATAGAAGCCATGGTCATCTCATCGCATAACAATAGAACGAGTCAAATTCAATAATTCATAATTTTATGAAATGTAGTAGCTAGGACAGAAATGCTGAAGTTTAAGGCACACAGTCTCAAGGAAATGGAAGCTTGCATGTAATTACAAATCCGGATTTATTTGTATGTATTCTTTTGCCTCGACTCGGCTCGTTCCTGACGGT
>JABASH010003775.1:0-15614 GCA_019776445.1 Tomocerus maximus | reverse complement strand
TTAACTATGCTATATTTCTTCACGTAGATTTTGCTAGCAAATTGCTTTTGTAATTGGTATTTCACAATAATATTTTTTGTAATTTCACGATTAAGAAAAACGAATTGGCAACCTACACTTATGAATGATCCGAATATTGTTGTAGTGGAAAGAATTTTATGTACAGAATGACAAAGCTACAAATTGTAAAGTATTTTATTTGAAGCATATGTTGATGTGGGAGACAAAGTGTTCTCCAAGATAGTAATACCGGTAACATATTGTTAAGATTGGAATATGTTTTACCAAGAGATACGAGTGAGTGCACCATGCAGCGTTGTTGTATCTTGCTGTCATCAGGAGATTGTATGGGTTATCAATTTCTTGGACTGAACAAGGGATTGTTCCTGCTCAAGAAAAGCTAATGGGTTTTGTGTCGAGGAAAATGAATCAAGTTGGCTTCATAGAATAAATGTCATGCAGACATAACGGTAGACATAGATCTTCAACGCAATGTTAGTTGAGTGGGACATGGTATAAGAGGAATTAGAATGTTGGGTTTCATAGAAGAATGATAGATAATATTATTGACGTAGCGTAAGATACTGAGAAAGCTAGTAGTGTATGTAGTGGAGATTCTAGTACCACAGTGGCACAGTTGAATGTTTCTATTGAATTGCTGTAGGTGATACACTGTGATACATAAGAAAAGTATTTATAGGCTGACAGCTTTGAAAGCCATTATGCATTATGGTGAACATGTTTTACACTGAGTTGTAACATTGTAAGTATGAGAAGTATCAAATAACATGTTTGTTTTGAAAAGGCAAAGTGGAGGAAACAGATGCTGACGGTGGCGGCACTTGTATAAAAACTTTTCTACATCTATCGACAAGAATTGTTGGGATATCTTCCAAATAGAACTCGAGTAGATAGAAAGAGTTGGATGGTTATCAGTAGTAACTTTCCATTCTAAATTACATTACTGATGTGTGGGTACATTACTACATTATGATTTGTCTCGAGTTGTCGGTCAAGTTGAAACTTTGGCTTGAATTGCCATTGAATTTCATTGCTAGTGGATCTAGGTACTTTACTTTTAGTCGAATTCATTGGATTTATGGTAATTTAGAAACAAATAGCATAAGAAATCTTAGAAAAAAACTTTCAAACTAATATCTTTGAGTTACACCCTCTTGTGCAACCTTCAAGTTACAAATTGGGCTCCCACTCGTCTTAACTTCTTTACTGTTTCCACTAATGTAAGAGAGAGATGATGAATAATATCCCGCTACTCTTGAATAATAACATAATAGCAGGAGCGGTACTACAGAGCTTATCCTTAGCTTTTCTTTGACATTACAAAAACGCCTCGATGGATTAACTATAGTCCCTATATGAAACTTAATCTGTAGTGCGAAGATTCTTCTGGTGTAAACACTCAAGCTTTTCATTCCTTTATTTCTGTGTATCTCTAGAGTAGACTTTATTTTTACTGTATAAGATTTAAGTATGAATATGCATGTATTTATGTAACCGAGTGTGTTGTAACATAATGAGTTGTATTGCAAGGAGCATGTAGATCGAATTTTAAAGCAAATACGGCCATTGACCCATAGCATTTGGGAACAAATCTTCTCATATTGTATTAAGCAACCGTTTCCCATGAGCATGTTTTGTCGTTTTTTTCATTGTGCGCTCATTGTGTTTTGTCGCTATTCTATTATGCATTCATTGGATTCTCAGATCTCTTCAGATTTCATTTGAAAGCGTCAGATGATGAAGTTCTGTCTTTGTCGTCGAGGGAAGTCTTGTGGTGTCTCTCTCTATCCACCTCCTATGCTATTCCAACTCATGTTGATGCTGACTTTTTATGAATTCTGATAAAATTAACAATTACTCCGACCTAGCTAAGCTTCCTATTGTTCCCAAATTATTATTACTGTTGCACAGAGAAACAATAAATCCGTGTCATTATCCATTTCCTTGAAACCAAACCGATACACATGTGAAAGATGAATTGAGCGGAATTATTCTTCAAGCGTAATGATGAGGGTGAGAAGGAACCGTCAAAGTCAAAGTCAACCATGACAATCAACAATCTTGTGTGTTCTTAAAAAATACATTACACTTCAGCATGTGTACCTTGGATTAAAGTTTCCGTCCCAAGTAATTACAGATACCTATTGTTTCACAGACAGGATATGCCTTCTCCGTTTTCTTACCTTTTTCACTACATAAATCATCCTTTATATCATCAAATCGATATGGAAGTAATGTACCATTACTCACAACGACTCACAACAACAATTGTCATCTTCTGTCGTTTTGACCACCCTTGATTATCTTTTCTTCTCACAAAATTTCTTCAAGTAGAAATTTATTGCAGAATTTTTTCCTAACAAACAATAGTGTTTTTTCCCATTTGCGCAATTGCCAATAATTCTGGTTGTTCAACTCATTTTCTTTAATTACTTTGAACAAGAAAGCTATTTAAGCTTTGGATGCACATAGAATTCTGAAAACTGTAGTGAATTATCTCTGCTACAACGAAATGATATAATATGGTTTCTGTAAAGATAGTGATAATAGTTTTTCTAAACCTAATTTCGTATGTTTAGAGTTTTCAGAGAAAGTTTTTACTGCAAGGTACATGAGATCCATACATAAAAATATTTATATGTATATAGCTGTACATTGTACAGACTACTATGAGTCACATATACAGCGTTTTTGTAAAAGATAACACTGAATTTGATTTGATGGGATAGTTTTCTCATTTTTTGCCGATAATGAATCAACGAATCAAAATAGTTAACAACCAGAGCAATTGGCATCTAGACAATTTTAATGAGCAGTAGTGGTGACACGCTCAGTGAATGTTGCTCCAAATGAAAACAGAGTAATGAACACAATAACCTAAAGACCTTTGACACTATCAGTGGCTGAATTGCTGTTATTCTATATTTACTCGAAGGAAACATGTGTAAAATGAAATGAGTGCGGGGTAAATGTTTTATTTGACCAATTTCGTTGGTGTAGTCCCGTGAAATGAAAGATGAATGTGGCTTTGAGAGAGATTTCGATGAAGATGATGACAAGGGTTAGACCGGATATAATTTGGTGTAAAATCTATGATCTCTGTGCAGTCAACTTGATCTTTAAATACCTCAACGGGTTCTTCCCCTGTACTTTCACATTGAATTCCATTCTAACGTACAACAATCTGCGCAATGCAGAATAGCAACTGTGTATCTTAAGAGATTTTTAATAGGCCCAAACTCCAAACCAACACATTGTGATTCCCAAGAGATAGAAGCCATGTATCTGAGAACAGTGAATTACCTGACTATCTTTTCGTTCTATCTACGAGAATATGGAGGAGAGGCGGTACTCGGTTATTATTTTTATTCTCTTATGAAGATTCGTTACATTGTGAGGTGATAATGACTTTTTAAGAGTGAGTGTTGTGAGTGTCTCGACAGACTCTCTTTCTCTATGGCTCACCTGTCTGAAAAAAGGCTACTTGCTACAGATTTTGCAGATACTAACAAGAAGGTCCATTAAACCACTATGGTACATTAATTTGCTACTTCTTTCTGTTATGTCCTAGAAAACCATTCTTTACACAACTCGACCTTTTCAGTATTTACCTACACTGACGGTCTCTCTGTGTGAAGATGCAAATATTAAATTAACTATGCATGATACACATTCTTTAAAGTGATTTTCTTAATCAGATCATGCTATTTTGTCTAAATACCTTAGCGCTTTCATTCATAAAGAAAACCGACCCGTCTCATCTAAATGAGCATCGTACAGTGTCGACTTAGTGTACCAGAGTTCATTTTTCTGTCCAATTAAAGTAATTAACTCAGGAATTGAATCCTAGGTTTGTATAGTATATATCATTGACATTTTAGCGATATGTTGCTGTTGCTGATGACTTTGTGTAATGGTAATTTAACTAAAAATTAATAGCAATTATTCTTTAAACTTTGTAAAGTTAAATAGATGTCTTAATTTTATTCAGTCAAATGCTGAACGCAACTACTAGCCAAAGTTTACACTTTGGCAAAACAAAGTTGAGTTTCAGACAATGAATTTATTTGAGTTCAGGAATCTTAGTGCTGCCAATCTAACGTAGGCAACTCGGTGGACCAGAATCTATTAATAGTCAAGGGTAATTAAAACCGAAGTTTTCTTGTAGTGAAGAAAGACGATAAAATATTTTTTAATTGAATACTGCTGGAGGACGTGATAAAAGTAATATCTGAAACTGGAATGGGTTGGGCTAATTATTGGTAATGATAGGGAATGTGTTCATAAATGTGTAGTTTCTAAGTATGATTTATGTTTGGTTGATGAGATTGTAGGAGAGTCTCTGAAAAGTAACAACTTGATTTTCTTGACCGGATGTTGGAGAAGTGTGGCAGGAAACTGAACAAGATTGCTCAGTGTTGAAATTGAATTTGTTCTGGCTAAACCAGATTAGTATTTGGCATTTCATGTTTATTTACGGGCGTTTTAGACAGATTGTTGTCCAAAAGAAAACAGTTTCTAAAATTCTCATTACCACTTCTAAGTCTAATCTGATATTAAGGATAGCGATCTAGATAATATTTACGACCTGACTTAGATATTAGTGAATTAGTTCGCTGTAGGTACAAGATTTTAGTTCCATTTCTACACATAATCTATTCGCCTGCTGTGCAATCATGATTTTGTAAGAAAAGTAAAAGAGATTAGACACTTGAAACGACTAACTAGCGAACATGTTTACTGGTAACTATAACCGTTAATTATTATTTGGTAGAATTAGTTTCGTTGCAGTAGGTAGTTTAAGTTGCTCCTCGTGGAAAAGTCGAATTTAATCAGAGGATCTTTGGATTGTTGTGGGTTTGTACTGTTTACTTGGGTGTAAGGAAAAATTTAAAGATTAGTCCACGGGCCAATTACTGAGATGCGTCGATACGAAATGGTTTATTAGATAATGAGTCTCATAAGAGAAATGGGTGCAAGTGAGATCATTCAAATCATGCACATTCCTTTGATACATAGAGATTTAACATACACGTAGCATGCAATCAGTTAAACCGTAATTAAAATTCGGGTATGCTCTGCTCCCATCAGAGATAATACCCAAAGTGAGCACAAGCCGCAACTTTGAACATGTTGGCTCCTTAGAATCTATATTTATGAATATGAATGCATGGATCCTAGCATTACAATTACTGATGTAGATTACATTTAATTACAGAACGATAGAAATGACGCACGTAGGTTTAAATTATGGTAGGAAAATCGCTCTATCTGCAGTGGCAGTGGTTATTATTTATGTTTCATGTACTGCCGTGCTTGTATCTCCTGCTCATAACATCATTATCATGTAAAATACTCAAGAATGAATGACTGCCTATCTGAGGGACGTTTCTCTACACTACTACTACTATGTATAGTACTTTATTAAATATAAATCATTGTTAAATAAAGAAGTTTATGAAAGAGTGCAGGAGAGGAGGATTGGATTCAAGTGCGTTTCGTTGTGGTTCAGGGCGAGATTTGGTTCGGCTCTGTTTTTCATTTAATAAGTACATGGTCCACTGACAAATGTAAAGTTGGCAAAGCAAAGCTTGGTTTGGCTAATGTTAATTCTTGGCTGACCGCAACCAAGGCTAATAAGCTGGATTTATAAGCAACGTAAATGCCAAGACAATCGTAACCTGTCTGGGTATGTAATACCTATGTATACTTACCGCATTTAATACACAGATCTCATACTTTCTACTTCCACCGTACACTTCTGCTTTCCAGTTTGTTTATTGCTTTGTCTTCTTATACATCCTACACATCGTCCACACTCAGGTACACTACACATTTGCTACTGTAACCAGACCTGCTGGCTACTGTACAATTTTCACATAAATACTCAACTTGAAGGATTACATTTTACAGTATGTCTATTAGGATACATATTAGTTGGTACTGCACAATAAAAGAAATCTTTCTTACATAAGTACATTCGATTGTTACTTCATTAGCAGATGCTGCCTTTTATTTTTCTGCTTATTGATAATGCTCAGGTTTCGACTGCTCCACTCCTGTTCTGTCTATGCTTGTGCACTCTTCAATTATAAATCCAACTTATTCCCTACACTCAGCCTATACATACAGCAGGCTTAGAAAACGCTTTGTGTTTTGTGTCATACGCAAAACACATTAGTAGCAATCAACGAACCAAGCATTTTTAATGCATGAGTGAGCCTGAATTCATCCACAGAAATTTTGCAGAAGTTGCATTCAATGCTAAAATAATCGCTCATTCAATGCGAATTTTCATTTTAGCAAGTATTATCGTGTTATTATTGTATTTGTGATGTTGGTACTTATTACACTTGCAACGTTTGTAAATAATACCATATTTTGATCATTTGCAGCCATTTACTGCCTACTTACTGCAAGGAATATTAAGTCTTTCAGCTTAAAGAATAACCTAATCTATGTATAAAGAAGTACATTATTATTTGTGTCATTTGAAGTAATATATTTGACTGCAAGCTGCAATATAATATGGAAAGTTATAAAATGCCTATTGTTTAATTTGTACATTGGTTATGGATGCAAGATGCAAGGTTTGAGTTTAGGCACACTTTTCTTCTGCAACTACTGCATCTTAGAGAAAGCTAGAATTCTGTGACAATATCAATGCAGTATCTTAATTTAGAGTAGCATGTTTTGAAATTTATGAAATTGTTGATTGAAAGCCAAGTTTATGGTAGAAGTATGTGCAGAAAATGAAATCTACTATACAGCTACTACACTAGAACCTAAAGTACTATTTATCGTCTATTTACTATATTCCGACGCTAGAAGCTGTCTGTTGATTTTGTTAGCGTTTGTTGGTTTAAACGTCCACAATTCATTCATTAATAACTGATCAGCAGACAGTGTTGATGAGGATTTATGAATTCTCTAGAGAAGAGGATGAGAATCTGTGGGAGATAATCAGACTAAGTTGATGAAGCATAGCTGTAAATCTGAAAATTTCATGTGTGAATGGTTATGGATTGTAAATGGGAACTAATTTATTTCCGTTTTGTGTAACCAGGCGTAGATGTAACGGCCAACCAAGACGAAATCTCCAACTATGAAACCTTCCAATTGGAATTTGATACTACCACTAAGAGATGGTACATCAGAACAATGCAAGATAAATATTGGACTTTGGAAACTGCAGGAGGAATACAAGCTTCTGCTGAGAAAAAGTAAGCTATACGCTATTTGCATCTGGCTTTATTTGGATTTGTCATGAAAAAATATAAGAAATGTCTCTATTCAAAGTTATTGAAGGATCACAATTATTTGTTTCGTTAGATCTTCCAATGCTCTTTTTGAATTGAAATGGATCGATGACGGTTCGGTATCTTTCCGAGCCAATAACGGCAAGTATGTTGCTTGCAAGCGATCTGGTCATCTATATGCTAACTGTGATGCTCCAGATGAAAACTCAAAGTTCTACTTTTACTTAATCAATCGGTAAGGCAATAAGGATGTCATTTTCTCTCAAATTCAAAGCAATCGAAGATATGGGCATAATGGGGTTTCTATTTCTGGAATTGAGTAATTAAGAGTAAATTTTATTGCGGTGGAGCAGAGTAGTGGAGTTAGGATTAATGGTTGTTTTATTGACAGGCCGATTCTAGTGTTGAAATGTGAACAAGGCTACGTCGGTTACAAAACGAACGCCTGTCCGCGATTGGAGTGCAATAAAGCGACATACGAAACGATCCAAGTTGAGCGAGATGAAAAGGGAATAGTTCATTTCAAAGGTTGGTCTCGTTCTCTTTATGATCGTAATGAAGTTACTAATTACTGTTTTATTAATCTAGTCTATTTATCTGTAAGTATTCTCTATAATTACTTTGATGATAAACGAGACAGGTGAACCGCGTGTTTAGATTTGATCTGTACTCAGCTAAGAGTTGGAGAAGTATATAATAAACTATAAAATAATGCTGCTTTGATGGTTCAGGTCAAGCTGGGAAGTACTGGGCTGTAACCGGAGATGAAGTCACTGCTGACGGAGATATTCCACACAAGTTTTCCATTGAATTGAAGGAACCAACACGAATTTGCATTAAGACGGTTGCAGGACAATACTTGAATGCGGAAAAGAACGGGATGTTCCGCGTCGGGGATTGCAACATTGATAACGCAACGAAATGGGAATTCTAAAAAAATCTCCTGCTTTCGAAAGCTTTGTACATTCTGTTAACTGTTGTTGTTTAGATTGTCCATCCATTATCTGAAAATGTTGTCATTCTTCACTTTCAATTCTACTCGAAAAACAACAGTAGCATCTACAGGGGAGAAGTAGAGTACTTTGTATGTGTTACGTTGGTGGTTAGATTAGAATTGATATCTTTTCCTACTCAGATCTGATTAGATGAAATGGATGGAAGGTGCTGATATGGAGTTACCTTACCTACTAAAACTATTTTTGTTACCAGACTGTACAACATGATTAGTAATATATATTATACTTTGATATTCCCATCATTAATTCTGGCTCTGTCCTCCTTATTTGTATTGTCACACATTTTGAATCTCATTTGAATCAACATCATCCACATCCACCTACGTCTAAACAAGGCTGCCTACACTAGATCGAGCCAACACACTCCATCCGTCTGATATTCCGCACGAAGCCAAAATACTCGTGGAAATGGAATCTTTTACTCGTGAGACTCGTATGTCTTCATTAAAACAATTTTCCAACTTTTACTAGAATGTACGTATAAATGATAGTCTAATGACCTATAGGTAGAATGAATGTTAAAATGATAAAATTGAATTCGGATTGGAAACGGAGATGTAGATAATGAGTTCTGCGAACTGTGGAGAATAAACATGCCCACACACTGAATAGAACACAAACAATCCCCAAGAGACGACGTTATTAAGTAAAGTAAAGCTAATGGTTATAATATGTAGCCAGTAGAACTAACACTGAGAGCAAATTAAAACCTTAAATATAATTGCCTACACATTTGCACATTGTATCTAGTAGAGGATAAATATTGTTATGCGAATGTACTTAAAGCATCTCACATGCAGATTGCGAACACGAATTTCCTTTGAATATGGGTAGACACTACTAACAGTCAGTTTATTAAATGGTGCTTTGAATACCAACCACAAGTTGAATTAATTCCTAAATCATGCATCATCAATATGTAGTACTTAATAATAGCGACGAGAAACGTGGATATATCTGTTTGTAGTTAAGATACCAGAGGCAGAGAAAACTAGTGAACAGTAATGTAATGATAATGTAGTAGCTGTAGAATCTCTAATGTAAATGATAGCAATGTATAATTAATTAATGATGAGTCAACGAGGGAAGAAATGAGTTGATACAGATGGAACATCTTACATACACTAAGGAAATAATTAATCCACTTTTGCTAATTAGTAGATCTAGTATGTAGACCTCTATGTAAGATGTGCATTACGTCATTTGGCCACGTAATTTATGCATATGGTTTCTTGTGCTGCCAAAGAAAGAAAATCCATGTGGGTTCACTCTATTGTTTATCTAATCCGACATTCTAATGTAATGCTAGCGAACAACCTAATTGTTTTGTTAAGTTAATCGTTGTAGTTCTTATTTGAGTTTAGTCGGGGCTCGACCTGGATCCATATAAACGTAAAGTAGCTTTGGGGGAATTTCATTTGTATTTATTTTCCCAAATCCTGTTTTGACTGAGCTTGTACATTGTCCAATTACATTTTTTGGTGATTTTGGTAACTGAATGCTCATGAATCTCGTTTACACTGTACATACATGTACTGTTGTTGTCAGTTTCAACCTATAATTACATTGTAGTACATGATATTATAATACCTAACCCAAATAGCTATAATTTTACATCTACTCTACTGTAGTGACGTAGCAAAATAATACTTTTAAAACTTTGTATCGAATTTCTATGCTCTCATATGATGATTTATACTTTTGTAATGATCCATCGGATTATTTGTAACATTGTACTATCCAATCAACAATACAAATTGCTAACTATAACATTGAGTCACAGACCAAGTAAAATGTAATTTCCACTCTTTTAGCGATAGATTCCAATATTAGTCTATTTTACAAAATTCAGATTACCACTACACTTCCTTAGTACGAAGAAATGAGACATTACATACAGATAGATGCCGATTCGACTTGATTCTACCAAAATCGGTCTTATTATGAATTATTCTATTGTGTTAGTAGATCCTTTATATTGTTAGTATGTAGAATGAATAAATAGGTAAGAGCACAAGTAATAATGCATTTATATTTGCTTATAATCTTTAAAATGTTAACTAGGTACCTTAAGCGGAGACACTTTTGAAGTTCAGCACTGAAAATATTAAAATGCTTAGTTGTACTCTTTGTTGGTTCGAAATCATTAAATCGATTTACATGATTCAACTGCATTTATTATTACAGCATAGCATTACTTGCACATTCAAGAACAATATAGCTATAGTCTCACCATAATATTAGATAATGCCTATAGATAAAGATTTTGTAGTCTGTAAGCTACCTCTCCAATTGTACATGGATGACAAACACATCTGCCTACATAATTCTGTTCCTTTACCACTCATTTTAGGATTTGTGGTAGAGTATGAAGAAATAATTGAATATTTGCCAAGTACCCACAGGTAAGCACATTACGACTAACGGTTACGACATAATACTGATTCAAAGATCATCCAATTGATGTTTGCAGTCATTGAAAGCAAAAACAATTCAATCTCATATAAACACACCGACGCGACGTAAGAATCCTTACACAGTTGTTAGTGCTTTGATGGATTTGGGTTCAATTATTAGATGTAGATGCCCACTAGAAGATGAAACGCTCTTTACTTTGTGTTCGACAAATCGACAAAGTGTTTGTTTATAATGAAAACAGACTCAGTTCGAGTTGTTTGCAGTAAAGCTCTGTTCTGACGCTATTATTCTATGCATGCGACATTTTACATGGGCCACATATTGGCTTTGGCTGGCCTACCTAATTGAAAAGCACATACAAAGAGTGAGATCAAACGTCTTTGCTGCTCCGCGGAAACCTATCTAGTTTTGTATTATTTACGAAATGTACATACCCGTTGGATGTAGGTTACCCAGTTCAAAAATCTGCTGACATTTTGACCATTTGGTATATAAACCAATTTTGGACACTTTGAACTCCCACATACATTTAGATTCGCACATTTCGATGTCAATGCTATACCAAAAGGTAAATTACCCAAAATGCCCCGAGTGCGATACGACTACGACTTAGTACATTATGCAGCTCTGTAAGAACAAAAGTACCTATTTAGGTTAATGACAGAGTATAAAATATCAGGTTTGGTGAAAGTTATAAATCTATACCATTAAAAGTAGGAATGGAGAGCTAAATTTAAGAAGACAATCTCATTAAGGGAAGAAGAACTGATCTAATCACTACTGAACGAAGACTGAAGACAAGTCAGAGATTCTAAAGCGATTTATAGAACTGCGGTTGCTTCCCTTCCGATTTTCTTATACGATTTATTAGAGTATTTCTCATTTCACCTTATCTTCCTGGAATTTCGCTGAAAGAACCTCCACTCCACGTTTAAATCCTACGGGTTTTCCGTCGAGAATTTACATCTGCTTCTTCTTTCGAGAAAATCTGTTCTCGTAATGAGCATTTAAATGTGAGACATCTACCATCTTTAGGTAGCCAGTATTTAGATTGTAATCTACATTATGTTAAATATGGTTCGTTACTATCTGTGGTAGATTGATCCTTGTAAATTCGGAAAACACAGGGGACATTAGATTTAGATCTGCTATTTAAATTGCAAATCAGTCCTAATGCGTTAATGCACAGAAAATATTTCTCTAAGTCAACTCTTACACTGTAGATACTCCAAAGGTAACTGTAAGCATTAAATCTTAGTAAAAATCAAATTTTTTGTAAATTATTTTTGTTTATAGTCATAAGAAGGCTGGGAGAGCATTGACACTGTTAACGACTTTTGTATGTACATTGTACTGGATAATAGAAACTAGTACTTACTAACTTTAATCAAAGCGAATGGTTATATCGAAGGTATTGTACTTTCCAATTTTACTTTTATCATTATTGCGCAATGCATTGTTATTGCAATTGTAGTTTTGCGGAATGATTTCCAAGTTTTTGGTAACCCATGAATATTTGCATGGTCTACGGAAGTGGATGAACATTTATTGTTCATTGACTCCAAGGCCAATGGAAGGTAGGACATAAATTATGGAGGTAGCTATTATGTAGCTTATAATAATGATATGGTGTGTAGAATTGGAATAGAACAGTGCTAAAAGTTGTGTAGCGAAGGTGCAAAGACAAACGGGTATAATAAAGGAATGGCATGCATGCAATGTAATTTCAATAATCAATTTAATTTTATGGAAGCGTTAGTGAGTAGTTTGGTTGGTTATTTAACACGCTACACGGCCACACATAAGCAAGTTAAGGCAGAATTCTGAAATTTAGTGAGTTTTCTTTATGGTCCCACCACGAATGGTAGTTGTCGAAGAAGTAAGAGCCATATTGAGCGTATTGCATATTAGATATATGTAGAAAGGTTGGATGAGTTGTATTAATTCAAAACAACTAGGAAGGAGAAGTGTTACTCTGTTACCCAATGGGCATTGGTCCTCAGAGTTGCAAGTCATAAAATATTGAGAGTAGGATAACAGGAGAGTTTATAGCCGTGGAAAGTATCGAGTCAGGCACCGAGGAGAAAGAGACAAGGAAGCAAAAGGAAATCAGGAAAGTTTAGTGAAATCAGAACAGAACAAAGCAGACGGTGGAAGTTGGAACGAGCTCACTTTTATGAGGAGTACAACGGATGCTCTTGTGTTCAGCTGGATGGAAATTATGGATAATCTATCAAAGGGAAAGTAATAGCTTATCAAATGTATAGGAACCGAATTTTTACCTTTTACTATTGCAAAGTACTTCCATTTTTTACATTATGACCTTTTCCTAAGTAAAAGTCTGAGAAATATGTTATTCCACACCACTATTAAATGAAAGTACTCCTAGAGTAACATTCTGTGTAAAATAGTAGGATATGTGTAAAATGGTCGAGTACTATTTCACTTGAGGGAATGGAGGATATTGCCTCTTGTGTGTAGCGAGTGTAAAATATTGGCTCATCTATCTATATAGAGCTTGTCGATCAATTCATTACTTGGAAAACCTTTTGAGAAAGGCATACATGAACTCGTGGAATGAACCTATTAAATCTTTTCATTTTTGTCTCGTTCTTAACGTTTATGGAAGAGTAACACTAACAACAAGTTACGCACAAATGGTTTTCTTATATCAAGCAAGTCTAAAGGTTATTTCCGAGAGAGTCAATTTTATACCTACCCATTTTCATCCTCGGTTTCTGCAATACAACTTGGCAGGTTGAGCTAAAAGAATGAACGACACAGCCACACTACACTACAGCTTACCTAAAGATACTTTAATATGTTTGCTGATGCTTTCTTTTAGTGCTTTAAGACCAAACAAGTTTCCTTCTTGATTTATTGAACTGCAAAATGGGTAATATGTAAAGAAAGATGCTATCCGTTGTCGGATTTTAATTTTTCATGGAATCTCCTCGTTCCCTTCTGCTCGTCACCAACCACCACAAGTAATCTGACTGATATTGGTGGCCGTGGCTGTAAAAACGAATACGGGTGTAGTTTATATAGGGCTCCTGAGCTAAAACTAAGCTTAGAGCTTTAGTATAGAGGGAGAAAAGCAATATTCTAATCCACATGATAAGGAGCAATAAACGTAGCTTTAAGTTACATTAGAGTCAGAGTGTATGTGTGGTGTGGGATGGAAATTGTTGAGAACTGCAGTAAACCAAATGAACGTTACGGCTCTGTCTGACTGTTATGTCATGACACGAAAGAATCAACCAAGTTCCTTGCCATACTTCTTGGGATATTATATCAGAACAGGATTCCTTACGGGACCGTTTCACAAACAAAGAAATGAAAAGTAAAAGAAAACTAGTGCAGACCATTATTGGATTCTTCATTGCAGTAGGTACTACCCACCATAATATGCAAGTTCTTACACATACAAATACTCCAATGGTGTTTGCAAAGACACGGAGAATGTACTACGGGTAACTTAAGAGAATTCGCATGGAATTCCTTAACAATAGTAGTTGCCACAGAAAGACTGCATGGGCATTTAAGTAAATAGTCGTCGTATTGTAGTGGGGAATAATGGAGGCTCTGGCGAAGCTAAACTTTCCTCTTCATGTCGAAACGACAACTAAACTTTCCGTTTGCACCTTTTCAACATTTTATAGTGTTGCTACTAAATTGTCACACTTACTTCTCTTATCTGTTCTGGACTTGTGCCCTCTCTCTTGAATACATTTAGCATTAGCACGATAGTCAGTGATAACTTATAACTAAGCACCCATGTGTTATAATATCTCCTTTGTAAAAACGGCAGATTGTCCTGTGCATGAGAACGGTGCTGGCTTTAGTGGATATTAGCAAGTTTTAGGTCGTAGACACTACATGTCCCATTCAGAGGCTATGGAAAACAATGTAATGCAAACTCTGTAGCACAGTATCAATTTTCCCGTCCCTTCCAGACACACATCATAACATAGCGTGCATCCTCCCAACTTTGTCAACTTTTCATAAACTTATGTAAATACTTGCAAAGCCGACGTCCATTTGTTTGTACACCAACACTATTTTCAGGACAGCTCCTTCGTCCTTTGTTATTTGCTCATTACTTAAATTGACCTTTTTCTCCAGTTCTTTCACTGGGTTACTATCTATTTCTTATACTTCCCAAAGTCTATTGGACCCCATGGAATGCATAGCACAGAAACCCCGAGAAAATTAAATCACTACAGACTTCCCAAGTAAAAATACAAGACAGCGAATCATTCGTTTAATTCACTCTGGCCTACATTCACATTTTACAGCACTAATGGCAATGGCTTCTGATGAATATGCAATTATAAGGCTGCGAAAACACATAACAGAAAAGGACACAAAATGCCAACAAAACACTTCAGCTTTCTAATAGGAGCTTTTGCTGCTTTGGATGTGAAAGCTGATGCTATTATGAAATACCATTTATTGGTAGCAACCAATATCATTATAGGCACCTTTTCATCTTATATTTAACCTCAGTTACTGTACCCCATATTATTAAAGATACTTATACTTACCATTGAAGAAAATTCATAACACCTACGGCAAGCCGTACAAGAACCTCGCCCCAGTAAAAAAGGCCGTGTATTAAAAAGTGTTTACAAAGCATTTCACCAATTAAAATGTGTTTCCACAGCATTTAACCAATTAAAAAGGGTTCCAATAGCATTTAACCAATCAAAAAGGGTTCCCATAGCATTTAACCAATTAAAAAGGGTTCCCACAGCATTTAACCAATTAAGGTCTGAATGGTATCGTTTGGGCACTTTACAGCGCATTTTTTATCTCGTGATATTTCTGCAGTAACGTGTTAAAAATTTAACCAGTTATAGACTTATATTCTAGCCATCATCTGCTAAAAATTTGAATC
>JABASH010003774.1:0-15619 GCA_019776445.1 Tomocerus maximus | reverse complement strand
CCTTGTCGAAGTGGATAGACAATGCTGTCTTTCAGGACAGATCGTACTTTAGAGAGCTTGTTTGGAAGACCCTTTGAACCTGCTTCAATCAAAAGTCTATCATCGAAAACATCGGTGGTGTAAAACAAAGAAAAAAGGGTAGCGAGTAAAAAAGTTGTTATTTTTTAAGATTTATACTTTTTTCTAAAATAATAAAAATAAATAAATCCTTAGTTATCATAATTTTTTATCTATCCCTGGTTACTTTTCGGAAAAATTAGGGGCCCAGAACGTAATAATTGAGACCTAGGCTTCAAATTCAGTTTTACATTGCTATAGGGCCCAAATGCCTAATCTAATCTATACCGTCCTTTGTTACAAATCATTAGTCGGTCATAATATGGGCCTACCTTTCTTTAATGAAAACATTTTGTTACAGCAGCGGCGAAGTTAAAATAGGGAATAATTATTAAGGCAGTTTTAAAGAACATTTAAATGTTGCTCGGTAACGTTTCAATTAACTCTCCTACTTTAAAGGAGCACATGTTGAGTTAATTTCGAACTGCATGTTAACCCAAAGGGGTTTGAAGTGTTATGAAATGTGTTAATGCAGATAGTTTGTATAGATTCACTAAATGAATGTGTTCTGATTCATCCTTCATTCGCTGCTAAAATAGTCGTGAATAAGGATCTATGCCGCTTATGGTAGGTTTGTATAATATGTTGTTGATCAAACGAGCGAAAATAATTTTGCTTACCTTTTCAATTCAGTTATGGTCCTATCTTACCTAGTTTTGTTGTTACAATTCTTGGTCTATGCGCAGTTGGAACACAATGGGATGTATTGTGAAGGCAATATAATGATGGTAACAGTGATACCATTCAAAATGCTGATACACCATTAACAATGAAGTTTACATGACATTGATACGAAGACAGGTTCACAATACTGTAATTTTTGGTATTGCGTTGTACACTAGTTTAAATGTCATATGTCATTCACCGAGCATTGAAATGATGGTCTTTAAAGGTTTTCTACAGGAATTGTCATCTGTTGGTGGTTAAAAATAATCTTCAGAATATGGGACAAAAGCAGTATGATAAAAGGCCAATGTTTTCATGAGATGTGCTTAGAAAGTAGTAAAAGATGTTGAGCATGATCCTTCATCCGTATACTTATGTAAGCAATTTATTTAGATTTACCACAAGGAATGGCAAATGTATGAATTCATGCGCAATTACACATGGTTTATTGTTTAGTGAAATTATGAAAGCAATTTACTACACATAAAGAACTATCAAAAGCCGTAAAATGGTTTTGGCTTAGTGTACTTATCACAACAATACATTTGTAGAAAAAGAATGAAAACTAGTTGATGGGAGGTCAGAGAAGGATGGTAAGTAGGAAATAGCCGGGCCCGTGTCTCATGTGTATTTGTGTTGAGTTGTAGGGCCAAATCGAAAGTGACTCGACTTTGTCTGACTTTAGTTGTCTGTTCGCTATTTAGTGCAGTTGAGACGGGAACTTTCCGTTTAGTTCTAATATTTTAGCACAGTTGAGTGAGAGTTGAGTTGATCTCGTTTCATGCCGTTCGAGAATATGGAAGAATGGAGTTGATCATTTCGATGTAGTAGACATTGCTTTTGTTCCTACAAACAAATACGCGCCGTTTAAGGGTAGCCCCCCCCCTCCGTCGGGGTAGCTAGCGTAACTTGGTAAGAACTCGATCAATTTACAGTGAGTTGAGTACAAAAACGTACAAATTTTATTTGTTAATAAAACCAAAAAATCTGGTGGACAACTGGATTTGAAAATTTCAGTCGGTCAAGTTATTTTTAAAAATAATCCTAATCATTCCCGTTTGAAAAAATAATATTTATTTTGAAATATGTCCACTTTGACTACTACAGGTCAAAATTGTAAAATGCCGGAGTGTTGTGATCCTCCAGGATAGTTAGTATAAATTTTGAGACCAATTATGTCCAGACTGGTTGACAACTAGGCGAGTTATGATCTGCCGAAGTAGAAAAAGACATGCAAATGCAAGTACTGGAACCGACCCTTATTGCAACAGCTACTCGGGATTCACTGTCAATTATTTATCTCATGTTGATATGGCGTATTCATGTGCATTAAAAGAAGTTACTTTACTTGGAAGCCCGCTCTGAATTTTTCCTAAAAACCCAAGTTGTAAATGCTATGTAGCATTAGCAGGACAGTTAGATAAATGGGGGTATATATATTTGATATAAGCCCGGGGGAGAGGAATGGAGCTACGGTGCGTACCTTGTGTAGTTGTTGAGTTGTCTAGCATGCCGACTCATCGTTTTCAAGTCGATATGATTCATGATGGATTTTTAGTTCAGCTACGGGGGATAGAGAATGGCTGGGTTTTGGTTGTAGTAGATTTCTGTGTATCTTGACTTGGCTACCACCCAGCCATAGACAGAACTCTCTTTTTTCTTTCTCTTATGGTTATTGAGCTCACTAAAAGCTTTTCAGAGAAAGAAACTTTTCCACATACACTACAATGGAATGGAATAGCTTTGGCTCACCTCATTTCACCAGCTAGTATCTATTCTCCTTGTAAACGCCTTCCTTCAAAATCCTCAACTTAACATAACGCTGCGTACATACCATCCCAAGTTTTCATCATCAAAGGCTGACTTGGATTTTAGATTCGGCTTGGCTGGGATGTCTTCGCTCTCCATCCCACTACCATTATTCCCCACATAATAAACTTATGTCAAATCATATCGCTTTCCCCATCCTCCCCTTTCACCTTAATGAGTCTCTGCCCTCGGCCTAACCTTATGCCATCTAATCAACATTCCCACCAGCCACGACAACAACACCTTACTATATATTTATTAACTCATATAGAATCATCTTATACACAATAATCTGCATGACAAATTTTATAACCCTGAGTCATAGGTACAAAATGTCATTCCACTCTAGTGTGACTATTAGATATAAACTACCAATCGTTATAGAGTTGTGACAACTCTTCAGCCTCACTAACTCAGCCGCAACTATCAAATAGTCACAATTCTCCAGCAAATACGTAAGCACATTTATAAAACATCATTCATAGCCAAGTCATCTCAGTTAGTCAGTTTCCTCAGTCGATACGAATACTTCGGCAGACAGAATTCCTGTTCCTATAGTCGAATTCACTACTTAATACGTATTTTGCCAGACCACTATAATTATTTTATGACTGTATCCATACAATAGATAGTTTGGTATTCAGACCCTCTCTCCTTATCACATTCTACTTAAATCATGTCCTTTCTTCACCATCTCTGTCAGTGGTAGGTGAGGGAATACGTCTCTTCTGCTCCATCGCATGGCATGACTCTTCCCGAATTCTCTTCTGACATGTGTGCGGCTAATCCCATTTACACACGGAAATTGCACAGCACACTTCCGTGTTGCTAGTCTACCTTTGAGGCACAATCACAATTAACTAATCCTTTGCACAGCAACCCAAGCCTTTCTCACCCTCTACACAACTCAACTTAAACTGCTTTATACTTCCGTCCAAGCCCACGGTGAGCTTATTACAAATTATGTTCACCATTAATCAACTGAACAACTAAAACTTGTCAATCCATATACACAGTTAATGCTTCTACTACTCCGTCATTTCTCAATCCGTTATGTTCAGCACTGTATCAATTCAAAATCAGAAACAGTCTACCACGGTTTTATAATTCTATATTAGCACAAATACATTGTTATTTTAATTAGGCATAAGACAAATAGTTCTCACATCTTACCGTCAAAACAAAATTCCATAATCGTCAATAAATTTCTCCCACCGTTGGTTTTCTCTATTGCGTAATAGATTTACTATATAGCTTCTAATCAGCTAATTGATTTAAGCTCGCGTTTCTAAAAACCGATTTGAGACGTTATTTTGAAAACTGATTACTCCTTTTCGGATATAAATTCAAGTACTACTAAAAATGGGGGTTTGTTTGTTCCCAGAAAACTAAGGATTTAAATATGTCGCCGTTTTAGCAATGTATAACTAAAAAAATTAAAGCGTATAATTCAACCAAATATATCAAGACAAAAAGACAAGACAGGAAATGTGGAGGTTATCGACGTGACGATCTTAATGTATAATGCCCACCCACTCCGTCTATTTGTTCCTAAATCCTCTGTCATTACAAACTTTTTCATTTCCACTGGGTTCTGAAAATGAAAGCAGATAAAAAAGGAAATGGAATATTGACGATGTAATCTTGGATTGAATTTAAGTGATAACGTATTTACTGTAAAGCATAAAAAATGTAATTTTGCCTGTAACAAAAAATTTCCAAATGAAAACCCATTTACAACTATTAGTTTTGAATTTCCTTATTGAGAAGAGTTAATTTCCAGTACACAACATTTTTATGTGATGGTATCTGTATATAGGAATACCCTTAAGATAGAGGTTTGGTCTTGTATACATATTGGAATGACTACAAGCCATTTTTTAAATTACCTATATGTTTATACTTTGCATATGCATTCAATTTTCCAGAAATCATTGGTAATGAAAGTGCAATTTCCCTTCAGTATCAAAATCCATGCTACAATGTAATTTAGCGTTACTTTCCTATGCATTTGTTTTCCACAGGTGAAAGTTCTTCTAGTATCTTCGAAACATATTATTTTCGTTCATGTGATCCAATTTTGTAGATAACTGAGGTCGCTCGAATCTTTTCGTGGCTCGAGAAAGCGTACTCGATGTCAGATTTGTTTTATCGTTCTTGATTTTGTCATCTTGGATGGATGAACGTCTGTTACTTCTCCCGGAAATTGATTGTTAGTAGATTTTAGAAAACGGTACCTATGCTTAATATGGGTGAATGAGTTTTCCTCCCGAACTAAAACGCCGTCACAAATATTCTGCGGGTTCATTTGTTATAATAGTGGTGACATGTTTGAGATTTATTGAAAGATGGAGAGAAATTGCAGAATGTGAACAAGATTGCACATAAAGGTTTGGTACGCATGATATATACAGCGACTTTGATATGGAAGAAAAATTGATTGAGTAATGTCCATAACGTTCGATAACAGCAAATATTTTTTGGTGATTTGTAGTTTGGGGAAAGCTTCTATTACGACTATTGTAAGGTTATCTACTTACTTTACTTACAACTGCCGATGGTCTTTACGGACACCATGGAAAACCTTAGTTCAGCAATTTGTGCTACATCTGTTGAAACAGGGAGAGTAAAAAAATATCACATGAAATCGGCTGCATTTCCCTCAAGTCAATTTTTGCTGACCAACTGACAATGAGTGCATTTCTTTTAAAAGGAAATGAAATTTAGTTTTAGACATTTTTAAAGTGATACGTCTTGAGGTTGGTTTAAGTTGGTCCAGTTACACGTATTTTTTTAATTCTACCATATGCAGGTTATCTGTAATGAATGTAAATTGGAAAAGTCGATTGATATCTCCAGGTAACTATCCAAGAGGGTCACAAGGCTCTAACATGTTAAAAAAATTATCTGATAGTTTACAAAATCGCTTCGTAGCTTTTATGACCTTTTTATTTTTTAATAACAAGTCGCTAAAGGCCATTTTGGGATCAAAAATTCTGACAGATAAAAATCAGATAAAAATTTTGAATATGCTAGAACCTTGTGGCCTCCCCGTATATTTTATCCGCTGATATCAATTGACTTTTTCCATCTTCATCCATTACAGATCGAGCTATCGTGCATATGGGGGAATAGGAAAACATATGTAACTGCTGGACCAACTTATACCAACAACCTACACCATTCTACATTTTATTTGGACATTAGTCAACTAACTAATCTCTCTGACTAATACTATAATAGATATGTATTTTTATCTATGATGGTTCCTATGATTAGCAATGCAATGTTTCAGTAGAATAGAGTGATAGATACAAAGTTGAAATATCATATTTGTGATATTCAATAGTATCATATATAGGATTTTATTAGCATCATCATTTTTATTATTCTAGTTTTGTATAGTATATCAAAATATTGTCTGCATGGTTCTTTAGCCCGTGTGTTGTTGTGCGGCGTAGTATTAGAGATTTTGGAGTCGGGCGTCGAAAATGATACAATAACTGGATACATAATATCAGAACTGTCCTTTTGTGATATACCATAAAGGAGACGATGGATTCTGTTATGTAATGTTGGTGGTCTGCCTTCGTCTTGTTTTGACTCCTCTCTATGTGTGTCGCAGAAGAATACAAGTGAGTGATTCGAAAAGACGATCGATTGATCGTATACAGTCTGTTACATTTATTATGTTTGTATAAGAAAAGAGTTAGCCAAAAGCGGGGATTTTTCCTGTGAGACTTTGGCACAGCATCTGTACAACTATATATTATTCTAGGTCGAAGTTTTAACTTCACTCCAATTCGATACAACTTACACGACATCGCAGACAGACTAAACAAAGCTTAACTCTCCCACATCAACTCACTGCCATAGTTCTGACAGACTAATGCAAGTCGACAGTGAATTTTTTTATCTTTAATATAGTTGAGAAAGCCAGGTAACCAGAGCATAGTGCCCCGTACTTTTCTGTTATACAATAGGACATTTATTAGCTCGGGGCCACTGGCACAAGCAAAGTTAAGCAAACACAGCACTCTTCATTTTACTACAATTGCATTCGACACTTGCAAATATTTCTCCTACCATCAAAATAGTTGGCAAACCATGAAATATTACATCTGTCTCAACCATTCTCTACTCTTGCATCATTATACTAACAACTACAAAACTGATGAAACATGCATTGTTACATAATGGAATACCTTTGTGGTTGTCTGTCAAATTATTAATTTAATAAGCATTAATCATGCTGCAGCGCATAGGTAGAAGTAGTGATATAATTAATAAAGTGGCAGGACAAATGAATACTCCAGTCTGCAGTTTATGCACCTCGAAAAATGCAGTTTATATTATGACGTACTAAAAATACTATTTCACTGGAACAAATACATTCCTTCAACTTTTGTAATGCGGAAATTATAAGAGCAATTGAATTGAGCATTAGAGTGCGATGACACACCAGGAAACAATTAAAATTATTTACACTCTCCCATACTCGGAACAACAGCAATAAGGAAGCTATCAAGTTTTTATTCTTACTTTAGCAATGCTGAGTAGTAATCTGGTCCATGTAATTTAGGCACTGTTGTATACTATTACCTACAGCAAGAGACAAATTAGAGTATGATATTATGTCTGTATCTACTTCAATAATATTATTAGAAAATATATGACGCCAGTAATTTTCCATAGTCGGAAAAAGGAATTAAAATTGTCCAAATAAATAAAACGAGGATAAATGCCAACCAGTAGCGGAGATGATAGCAGGTCTGTAGCTCGAGAGTGGAGAAATAGTGGCTATAGCTGGGATGATGGTGTGAATGGGAATATCTATTTCGATTGTCTATGTAGCTAATGGAAATAAGAGTGAGATTGAGAATTGGTTGAACTAGGTGGGTGCTCATCCCCCTTAAAAGTTGTTTTCGGAGTATGAAAAGAAGATGGACTTTGACTTGACCGTTGAGTTTCACGAACGTGTTCATCGGCTCATTCTCTATTGGCCATTTGAGTCGTTTATTGATGCTCTTTTTATGAAAACCTTTGGCTCTCTCCCTCGTTTCCCCATCTCGTGTCTCATCAAACGGGATCGTTTTCCAAATCAAAGCCAATATCACTTGGCGAGAGTCTCGTCTGTCCGATTAGGTCCTTTTTTGTTTATATCCTCTCTGTGGACTTTCTCACTCGACCTCATTCAGACGGCCATGTAGAGCGCTAAACGAATGAATGATCGAACGAGGAGATGAAGAAGCAAGAACCGTCGAACCAACCGGAGTGTAGTCAGTCGTCTCTCGACATATACACGAAACAGTCAGAGACAGAGAAAGAAAACTTTCTCCCCTCATGCTGTCACATTCACTAGTCTCACAAACAAGACGCTCCACAAAATCAACTCTATTGCTCTACCTTCCACTATTCTTATGCTACTTCCTCGCCAACCACCTTCATTCTTCGTATTTACTCTCTATATAAGCTAATATCCTCTGTATCAACATATATTATTGCTAGACATATCCAAGTGGTGCTATGGAGTGCCCAACACTTTTCTCTCAGCCTTTCATCTCCCTTTTGCATGGAGACGTGTCTTTTCCTTCAATCCTTGGATCTATTGATAGTTTCTTTTGTAGCCAACTTTTCTTTTCTCACAGCATGTCAGCCAACTGAAATACTACTGACATTTCTTGATAACTAAACATTTTGTCGTGTTATTTAGCAGGAAACCCATTATTGCACTGTACAATCTGTATATGTAGCTACTAATCTTAGAAATAGAGCTGTTAGTTAAAAGTTGCGTAAGTATATCCGTTTTTACTACAATGATTTTGACCATAAGATGACGTAGTAGGTGCCCCGATGAAAGAACAATCGATTGAGATTTGTATGAGATTAAATTCATATGTAAGGTTTAAGAAATAATGAAGTATACTAAAGACGTAGGTGTAGAATTCCCACGCATAGGATGTATTTATAACTAATATTTGAAATATTACTTAGTTTGTAGTTGCTGAATAGGTATGTAGGTAGTCTATAGTAAATAGGAGTATGTCGTACCATTTATTCGGCTGCCGGTATAAAGAAATTTTCCCAGACAGGTTTCAAAGAAGGAGAATTCAGTTCAGTGGATTTTCATGGTTTGTTTAACCTTTTATTCAAGAAGCGAGAGAATGAAAAGTAAATGCATACAATACGAAAGCATATATATAGTTAGCATGTGGTAGACTGAAGTCTATTATTGTGAGTTTGAAAGCGTTACTTTGTAGATAGACTACTTTGCACAACTCTTGATGTCTCTATTGAGAAAGTTGCTTTAAGTGATTCCCGTTATTACTAATGGATGAGTGTAATGACTGTGAACATTAATTTCTTCCTTATTTGACGAGAAAGATGAAGTGCAGTATTGAAGACTGTTAATAGAGATATGATAGTATAAATAGGTACAGGGTGTATAGTAAAGATGAGTCTGGAGATGTGTCTGTGTACCTAAGACATAACTCAGTCCTGCAAAAGTAATGAGAGTTTCTTATTTAATTCATTTCTGTGTGCACATTTGTTTTGATCTTGGCATGGCAGTGTAGTCACCGTAATTGCAAATAGCTACGTAATATCCAAGGAGTAGTAGTAATGTAGTCAACTATGTCCTGTTTGACTCTCAACTTTTCTTGGGGATTTCTTAGCAAGTGGTGCTGGGAGAATATGCAAAGAAAAGGAAGTTGATAGAGTCTGGGCTGGGGAAAATTAGATTTCGTTATTGAATTTGAACGGTTGCCAAAAGGAGGGCGGTTAGAGCTTGTGAATTTAACTGAATATTATCCACATGAGCGAGTGACTGTGTCATGTTCAAAGTGTTGACTGATGTGCATTTCTATTTTATATTTCCAGGTGAAGATCTGGTTCCAGAATCGAAGAACTAAGTGGAAAAAGCAGGACAACATCAGCAACGCGGAGGCAGCTGAGCATAAGGTGCAGGCAACAAAGCAAAATGGAGGCAAAAGAGATAAAAACGCATCTTCTCCTAGTCGCGGGAAACACTCCCACAATAGTGATTCCAATTCGAGCAAAAGAACTCAGGCTCTCGTCCCAGGCACTTCCGAGTGTAGTCTCAGCATCTCAGGAAGTCTTGACTCCAGTGAAGATCACTCCAACGGCTCTATCCATGACGACGGCACTAATTCCGAGCGTTCTGAGTGCGGGAGCAAAGCCCCATCTCCCCCGCCACCGCCTGATGACTCCAAATCCTCGTCTGCGAACAACAACAATAACAACAGTCCCAAATCTAGAATCTCGCCCAAACGCCACGCAGATGTCTCGCAGAAAATAAACGTCCCCAACTTCCCCGCCAACAATCATCCGTCGCCCGACCTGCCGTCACTCACGCCCCCTCGCACTCATCTTCTCACAACTCCTCTTCTCGATGTCAAAGTCGACACTTCTGCTGCCCTGGACAAACACTCCCCCGCCAATGGCATTTTGTCCAACAATTGTGATCTGGATGACCGGGGCGGCGGGGACGACGGCCCGGAGCCCGCAGACAACGAAGAGGAAGATGAGTTTAGCGCCGAGAACGAAGACAGTCTCTGTCCCATTTCCATTCCATGTCCACCGTCGCCGTCGAATTTTCTCAACGGCAAAAACTCTCAGCCTCCGGACGAATCTCAGCGTATTCACCTAAACTTACCTAATCAAAAGAGCTCAGAGACGGAGACTGAAAACCAAGAAGTCGGTCACAGCTAATGGCCAATGAACGAACTCTTGCAAAATTGGCCAAAGCAATTGCCAAACGCTCTACATATATTCAAATACCAGTAGCCATCAAGTCACTCTATTTATTTCTATTTATTCTATCCCTTTGAACAGAGACAGATATGTATGTACATAAATACTACAAGAATTATATGAAATATATAGTTTCCGGCTTTATGTCTTATCACCCTGATGTATGTAATAATACAAAAACATTCAATAATCAAAAACTTTTACTCCATCATTATTCACTTCATCCGCATCAGTTATGTGCACTAACCATCTCACATTTCCCATTTTCATACTATTAACTTTAAGAATGCATCGGCAGGCTTTTCATTTTGAAAATAAAATTTATTTGTCACACAGATAAGTATCAATTGATGAGCTGAGCAAATCATAATCTTACTGCAAGTTTGTAATGTCGGAATTCCAATAAAATTAGATAATTATATATCTGGCAGAAATTCACCAAAACTAAGACCAGTAAAGGATACTACAAATGGAAATTATTATTAATCGACAAAACGTTCAATATTAAACAAAGATTGATGAAAACTTTTGTTGTTTTCCCAGCTATCAGAAATAAATATTCATTAAATGGATCATCACTGTTCCTTCACTGCTACGTAAGATACATCCAATAAGTATTATATCATTTTAAATGGAAAGCGAATAGATTTTTTAACATCATCAAGTCTTTCCTAATTTTAAATAGGCCGTCAAGGAATTGTGGGTTTACATTTGAGTATTTTATGAAAACAGGGCTTACCACTTTCACTTTAAATCATTGGCCTAGCTTTGACATACATATTGATGCCTTCACCTTCAACTCACCAGAGATGATGTCATAAGTTATCTATGATCATTTAGCTATTTAGTAGCGAAATGCAAGGCTGACAACTTAACAGAAGCAAATATGCGTCCGGCGTATATGAAAATCAAAAAACTACCTCAATAATAGATTAAAGATGCTTAGTGATGTTATTTGGTTTGTCAATAGAACCTGTAACTACTTTAAGTTTGCATTTTAAATTTCGAATTGGCTGCTCATAATGGAAGGAAGTTTCTGGAACCTATGTTGTCGTTGTCATGTCTGGAACCGGGATTGGAAGTGGATATGGATACGAGTATTTTCTCCCAGTGGTCTGACACAATCCGTGGAATCCATCAAACTCCTGGTAACTCATTGCTATGTGTGGCTTACTTTTGATGCTTATCAAGTTCGATATGGATAAGTCTTTGTTATTACAAGGCAGTCACATTTACCAACCGCATTCAGTCCAATTCAGAACAATTATCTTAAAAATAATATAAAAAGAAAGCTGAAAGCATTTAGGTAAATATCAAATGGTAGAGCTAAAACTTCATACTGATTTACCGTCAGGAGATAATAAAAAGGTATTTAGGATGACGTCATATGAAATAACAGGCCTCCGGATCCTCTGCTGTAATCATCTTGGAAACCCAATTTTGCATAATTTTTGGACTATAAATCAGGCTTTCAGATTTGCATTTGCTGAAAGCCAAGGAATTCGCGAAGAACGTGGAAACTCAAATACCAAGAATTGATCTGCATGTACGTGGAATGACGTGGATGAGTGGATGTTCATGCATTTAGGTATGTCAGTGAGAATATGTATAGGTATGTTGAATGTATTTAAAAAAAATAATACGTAGGTGCATGAAGGTTTGAATCCCTGCCAACCATGCAAAATGGAACACGTGTAAATTGTAAAGAACAATAAAGTTTTGCTTCCGGGATATTTCAGGCCAATATTATCGACCAGCAATCAAGTTTTTTCATCGGGCAGCTTATAAAATGGGGCAACAAATTTATCGAAACCGTAACATTTAAAAAAGATGGTTAAAAAACATTTCCAAGATTTGGGTTTGTTTCAAGCGCTACTACTTGCCCTGAAAAGAGGTCAAATTATCGTTTTCCAGGGCATCAAGCAATCAAGCCATTAACATTAGGTACAATTTAGCTACAAAAATTCTTTTTAAATGCACGCACCAATTTGCCTAGTCTGTCTCTGTCTTCGGGCCGCAGAACATTTACACTGGTTCTGACACATTGTCCACATTTTCATGGACTAGGTACTAATGCAGGGAAAGACAATTATTGTCGACGTGGCACTTGAAGAAGGCAAGGTTTTAAACGACGAAGCAGGTAGTCACAGTCAACCAGGAAGTAAAATGGTGTCTACGTGTCAATTAGGTATGGAAAAAGGGGCAGGGCATCTGGAAATAAATTGCGGCTTGCAAGAGCCAGAAAAGTCAGTTAGCCGAGGATCTTGGACCTGGAGAAACTTTCAAAAAATACTTCATTGTGACCAAAGAATCTAAATTATCACTGCTGTACTACAAAGCTACAAATACGGTAAGGGCGACTTACATTACACTTATAGCATACAGCAGGGTAACAGTGAGAGTATGGCCTGGCTGAAATTGTTTAGCAGTTTTCATTATACACCTACAAACATTCGTAAAATTATCTACTTGAGGGCTACGAAATTCATCATTTGCAGCAGATACCCACTGACGTTAGCAATCAATAGTATCCGATACATCGATGCTAATTTTCACCATTGTCTGTTCACTTGAAATAATCATGAAAGAGGAAATGTCATCAAAAGAGGTGGAAATATTCTAAAAATCATAATGAATGGCATACATATAACATGCATATAATAATATACACAATAAATACAAATATTTTGGCTACATTTTAGAAATCCCATTTTAATGGATGTCCTTACATTGATATTAGATATTTATTAGTCCTTGCCGCAAACCGCATCTGCAAACAATTTGGTCTTCACAATTTGTTATTTTTTCTTTGTTTTCATCCGCATTTTTTTGCATACGAAACAGTTCACTTAATTTAAATTGCAATTAAGGAGATGTTAGTTGTTGGTTTTTCGTCAATTTTATCAGAATCTAAAAGGGTGGCTGCTGTGACTTACATTTTGAAAAATAATGGTACCTAATAATGATTTATTTGCTCTACGGCATAATACCATACCTAGAAACAGCAATCATAATTTAGTGTATTATTTCATCCCATAATAAACTCCAAACTTTTTTAAAATATATTAGTTGGTTGAGAAAATAATAACAGTGAAATAGTCTCGGGTCATTTTTTAGCACGAATTGATAATTTTCTTTTGATGGGGCTTCGGCTTGTCGAAATATTTCCAACATAATTGAACAATTCATATGCTCTGACTGTAACAGGAGTTTAAATATATGTATTATGTATATATATTATAAATGTATTTATATGCAACCAATATTATACATAATACACATAGTCACCACATAATTTCAACTTTGGTCTGTGTCCATATTTTTGGGTATAATTGGGTTTTTACATTTTCTGATTTGATTTTTGCACTTTGGCTTGCATGGATTTTCCACAAAAGACCTTAAATTTTTAGCTAATGTCTCCAATATTATGTGTCTACATGACGTTTCAGCCCCCGCAAAACCGAGTTTTAATTATGGTAGTGGGGTGTACCAACACCCAACACAGTGACACGTCAGCCAATATACCCAGCCATGCCCTATCAGAGTGACACGTCAGCCAATATACCCTACTATCAGAGTGACACGTCAGCCAATTCTAAATTTTATAGAGAGAAAATTAACTTCCTTATTGCTATTATTCATATTCGGAGAATACACAATAATTTAACGATTGTTTGCCTTGCCAGGTAAAATTATGCAAGCTTCCTGGTATATCATCACCTTAATGTTTAATCATATTTTTATGAGACTTATTGTTCATTTCCGCATTCCAAAAAAGCTTAACTTTGTTAGGTACTTTTGACTGGCCATGTCTCCATACAATGTAACACATACTAAATAGGAATTTATACATTATTCTGTATCTGCATTCTCCTCTACCACTAAATGTAGACGGAAGCATCTATTAGTCCGTTACTTATTGTTTTAATGACAAGTAGAATAGTTGCCGTTGCAAAGATAATGGTTGTCCAACTCAGGATAGGAGATGCAAGAATACTTTTGTTCTAAATGTTGTCTCCTTTAGCTCTTCTGGCAACATAGCGTCATCACCGTCCGAAATTGTAGTTATTTCCATTGACAATAAGGTAATTTACAATTTTAGGAGATGAATCTTTCGACTCAGACGGTCTTTTGGCTTTTAACAGACCATTGACTTAATTAGAATTCGTAACAAATTCATCCAGCATTTCAATTAGCTATCTGCTTTCTTTGAGGAACAGCACAAGAATGACAATCCATTCCAAAATGGGAAAGAATGTTCATTATTACCCTTTGTGAAACCGTTATAATGGAAATATAATAAAACATACTAGACTATGGCTATTTCCGTATCTTTAGTGTTCACTTACTGTTAATTGCTGTAAGTCATGAAACAGAGATACTGTCTTATAGGAAAACCTGATTAATTTTTCACAACTTATAAATGCGTCGCTAGATAGTTACACAGTCTGGTTCAAAGTTGATTAAGACATTTCCTAAAATGACAACTAAGTACCTCGGTATTGTCAATAATGGAAGAAGGATGATTTCTGATAGTGTTGATACTATTTGCTTAATGCTTAAAGGTTTTAAAGGGAAAACAAACTTTCATTTAAATTTTTCGTAGGAGTTGAGCTGTTAGTTGGTTTTTAGTGAGGTTTGAGGTTGTTGAACATGACTTGACAATGATAATATTAAGCGACTGCATATAGAGATACACGTATGGTGAGACCCCAAGTATTCGGTCATGAATTCCAAAATAAATTTATTCACTACTTACATTTTCGGGCAAAACCGAAAACTATTTTCCCACCACTGATCGGGTAAAATGGTGGGCTATGACTGACCCTTTAATCAGCTATATGCTAAATTTTTTCTACAATACAAATAAAAAACAGCAGAAAAGTAAGATGGCTCGATATCTGTTTGTGTTTATGTAACTACATTGAAGTTGAAAAGGCATTGTATACAGAGGCGTCTCTCCTAACATCTTTCGGATTAGGATATTAGACGATCTAATATAATTATATGAATTTGTTCTACAAGTGCTAAATAATTCCACAATGGTCCTCACATTTTATAGCTAGGTTGCACAATACAGGGTGTTCAACGGCTAAGGTGCCCCCGTGTATCTGAATAACGGGAAGTAGTGCAGGAAAGTGACATACGCCATTCGAAAGACGGTTCAAAGTTACATTGTAGAGAAAACTTTGATCAACATCACTTAACATTAAGGGGTTCAAAAAAATTATTGAAAATAAAAAGTAGAAAAAAC
>JABASH010003773.1:0-15621 GCA_019776445.1 Tomocerus maximus | reverse complement strand
ATCTTCAGATTATGTTGCTCAACTCTTTCTCCAGAAAAACAAATCATAATTGTGTCTTTTTATTCACGTTTTGTTGTGGTTAAGTTAACCTACACAATATAAATTCTTTGTTTATAGGTACTAATCATAAATCCCTCTCTTAAATAAGATTTACCTCACACACCCCAATACTCCTATATAGTCACTTAAATCCCTACAACAATCATCGCGTACCCTTTCAACAGTATCCGTTACGTTCCCCAACTTCAATTATAAGTATGCCAGTCCATACTTAACCCACGGCTTAGTTATGCTTATATTTACTGTACTGTCATTATCAGCCCTTAATTAAAATTAATTTGTCAATCTAATATTCCAAAACCATAAGTGTTTAGTGTATGATCCAAGTTAGGCTTAGTTTACTCAATTCCAAATCTATTCATAAATGATGTCCCGGAAATACTTTCTCAAGTCAGCTCTTGTCTTCCGAAGTATTCATGCATAGTTAACCCTGTATGGTGGTATAGGATGTGGCATTGTCTCCCATCTGACGTCTTGGTCGAATAGGTTTCTTTTGGGATGCGAAGAAAATGATTGAAATAATTTTGGTACATGCATTAGAAAGACGATACGCGGACTGGGTGGCTGTTAGCTTATCCAGTGAGTATGTTACTTATGCTGGGCGTCAAATTTATTTCTCTCTCCATTTCCCTGACACATTCGCTAATTAAAGTGAAATTCAATTTGTCCGTGGTGGTAGTAGTCAATGGAGAAAAAATAGGTCTGTCTCGTCTTGTCATATCTATTTCGAGCAGATTTTCCCGGCTTTACAACGTCAAGCTAAGTGGAAGTTTGAGAGGGAAGGGACTATCGACTGAGTCAGCTAGACATAATGAATTTATCTGTTTTGCTATCGGATATAAGTGGAGTGAAAGCACGAGGCTAATAATGACGATCAGTTTTGACACCTGGCCCACAGAGATAATAAGCTCCCCTCTTCCCAGCCTCTCCAGAACGACTTTCCCGATTAGGCCAGCGAGATGCGCACCTTATCTCTCTGTCCTGCGTGACTAAGTCTGTCTCTAATAAATGCTATTACTTCGTTATGAGTCTGACCTTGAGACACATTCCCCATGCCCACCCTCATCTGCTCCATCTACAAGGTGGGCAAAGTCACATAAATTCGGTCGAACACTCAGTAAACATTTATATAATTCTGTCCGAAGGTAGCTGTATTTAATTCCACAAATTGATGTTCCTCCATGTCAGCAAAACTGCTCAAACCATTCAAAGACAGCCAAATTCACATTAAAAGTTTACTTTGGCATATTCCAAAATGGAAACTATCCTATGTCTATTTATATACCTTGCAGTATATACTGGAGCCACACACTGAAACCATCTGTGCAAAAAAGGACATTTTTGATGACTTGATTAGTGCTTTAGTATTTAGGAGTGAAAGGATAAAAATAAAACCTTGGTTAGTGCTTTAATATTTAGCTGCGATAAGTTTAATTTAAAGTAATTATTTAAAAAGTCTAAAGTAAAAGGATAAAAATAAAACCCTGTAATATTTAGCAGAGATGAGTTAAAGTTATAATAATGGCTGAATAATCTGGATAAAAATAAATCATGTCATCAATATAAAATCATGACTCGTATGACAAAGACGACTCAGTGTAGATAACATAGCAATTCCGACCAAGTCTGTGAAATGTTTTGGCTCAGTGAAGTTACAGGGATCGTTATTCACGAAATGTAACAAAACAGTGCCAATTTTAGCAATTAAGAGCTAACAAGTAATACACACAGGAGCATTTGGTAACCCAAATATATGAAACTAACTGCAGATTTTGTTTGAACAAAAGAGTTGCTAAATTGGATATGCTAAAATGTTAACTAGCATAAACTGCGCACAGGTGAGTCGGGAGCCATGTGATTGTTCCAGTCTGCCTATTATTCCAATGGAGATGAATATGTATAGATAAGTGAGACCCAGTTCCCAATGCATCCAAGTGTGTGATGCAACGCGGATGAATTGGTGAGCGTTGCTCAAAGGAAACTGGTGGTGGGGTCTAATCACGCTGCTATTTAGAGTGCTGATGAATAATGCCATTAATTCGCACGTTTGCTTGTACAGATACATATACCCACATTTGTATATTTAGTTGTTAGAGTACACCATGCAGTGCCACTGGTGCAGAAGAGTCCAACTAACTGAAACGTTAGTCTGGAGTGTAAGTAGCGAAGTGTGTGTTTGTGTCTATCTATGATTTGCCTACTAGGTGGTTGTGAAAATGCAGAACAATACTTAGATGTATGCAATAGTGATTATAATATATTATATGAAAAATAATATATAGCCATAAATATATGTGGGTTAGAAGAGTACTGTGGCTATTGTGACTAGGGCTTGGGAACAAATGTAATAACTAGTTGAAATTGTAGTTTGAGTTATTGTTGGGTCGGAGTGAGTGCACATTGCTGCGTAATTAGCCTCCGTGGCTCTCCCGCCACTCACATCGCTTCCTCCACCTCACTAATGAAATTTACTCAATTATTATGATTGATTTGACTTTCCTCTTTGTTCTCCTAACAATTCTCTCTTGTCTGTCCGATAGGATGTCTGTAGAGCAGTGCCTGTATGAGTGTATATGGAGTATGGGAAAGGACGGTTGACTAACTCGCAATAAACTCATTCACTCTCGCCCAAACAGTCGGAGTGAGATTGCTCTCATCATTTGCCTGCAACTACATTAACTGATAAACAGTCGTCGTGTGCAGGGAGAGAAACAAATCTGGCTCAACAGCGCAAAGAAACCACATCACTGCAATGCATCATCAACATCCTCATTAACCGCTGCCCTGGAGCAGACCCTCCACATTAACAATCCTCGCCCACATCTCACTGCATTAACAATCCTCTCCCACTCTCACGTCAACCTCTCCAACACCAAACTACAATACACTAATACACCACATGATAATCATCAGCATATTAGATATTTGTGTCCTTCATATACAGCTTTCGTTGTCTCAGCAAATGAAATGGATCAACTCCCTATGCATCTTAACTGCTACATGCACCTCGTCCACTCCCAATTCATAGCAATGCTCTTTAGCGACATCCCCGAATTACTCCCATCGATCACTTACATTTCCTTTCAACAGATCAAGAGAGATTATATAATGAATTAGCTACATGTTTATGATTAGCTATGTCTATGGCTGACACAGTAACTGAAATATTCTTAGAAAGGTAGCTGAGTGATATTATAAATGGTGCATGAAGTTGCATGAGTTAGCATATAAGGCTACAGTTGTATCCCTTTTTAAACGGACATTTTTGTATAACGGTGCCTAGTTATGGAATAATATATCTGACTCAAATAAAACAAGTGATAGTAATAATTTAAGACTAGTGTAAGAAACTCTTGCAAAAACAAATTGATGAGTGTATACATGTAGCTGATGCCAGTGATAGGGTCTGTATCATGCATTGAAAAAGCTGCCTCTGGTGTAATTTAATAATATATAACGCAATTTAGTGGGATATTTGCTATGAACTCTGATGAGGGGGATATCTCTGCAATAAACTCAAATTTATTTGCAATGTGAAGAATTCAAACTGCACCGAGTTCTGATTCTACCTTTGAACTGCAAACATCTCTCTACTTAAATAAAAATCACTCCAAGTAACACGAACACAGAATTAACGACACAGCTTAGATACAGTTTTGGTAACACGTATTCGAATGTAATCACCATATCTAATCTTTTTTCGATTTATTAGATCAATCTCGCCAGGCGTAATCAAAGACAGGAAATAATGCTCGGGCTTTATAGCATTAGAGGAGTAATTATTGATTGTTAATGTGGAGCAGCTTTATTAATTTGAGACTTGGAATTTTGGGATTTGAGTGAGTGAGAGTCATCGTCACTGCACTCATTTCAACCCATCCTGGGCAGCTTTGACTGGAGACAGCAACGCGCTATGGACAGTACAGTAAATAGAGCATAGAGAGTAAGCAAGCCGAAGGAATTGTCTATAAACACTGTTGGTGCTTTAAAGTATATTTGTGTGGTTGCTTCCGAACAATGTTTAATGGCACTCGACAAGAGTAACTGGCTTATGTTTTAAAATTCAGTTCTGTTTCCCAACTTTAGTTCTCACATCAGCTATCTATCTTTTTTATTTACGAAATAGGAGCTCTGGTCTTATCAGTTATACAATGGTGCTTATTAAGTAGCTTAGATAGTCGTCGACGCGACATAATCCTGTAACGTAGACGATTCAACAAAACGTCGGAGTCTACATGTGTATAGACATCAGATGAATTTAAACACAGATGAGATAGCACCCTGAACATAAATAAGTACTACTAACCAATAGCTTTATGTGTACCCCATTAATACTCCACACTTAATATGCAGAGTGCTTAATTTGGTATAAAGGTAATCAGTATAATAGTATATTTTGTGTGTACTATAAATAAGAGACTCATGTCGTCCGGTAGACATACAAATAATATAATATTAACACAAGCACAGTAGAGAACCTTATTGGATTACATGCCAGAAGACTAATACTATTTGGATTAATACTTGTACATTATATATATATACTTTATATATATTATATAAGTATTAAATGAGTATACCTTGAGCTGGTATACTGTGATTTACGCGTTATGCTTTTCCTCCTTTTACTTGGTACATAATCGTATTTAATTTAGTATAGTAGGTTCTCACTTGATACTTGTCCTAAGGTATTATAAACACTCTCTGACTCACTCACCACTCAGCTACCTATAAGTATGGATAAAGTATCTCTATAGCTGTCCCTACCTAACTTCTTATTTTGACTTACTTTTAGTGTTTATTATTCTAGCCTTATCTGTATGGTAGGAATTACGTGTAATTACGTGTACAGTAGAAATACTACGAGCCACCTTCAAAGGTTGGCTACTTGTCTATGTGCTACACTTTCTTAAGATCTTATCGAGTTCACATTAATCGATACCCTCTTTTTGTTATTTAAAACGAAATTCTTATAGAGCTTAGTCGCTAATGGGATTCAAGAAATACTACTACTCCGTAATTGTAAATCATCCGATGCTTCCAGATAACCTCCTCATCTATTTTCATCTGTTCACTCCTGTCGGAACCCATTCCAAAGTCGCCTGCCTTCCACACTGTATTCCCATTAGTAATATTATGGAGTATAATGTTACAGATAGAATTGAACTGCACTCTGTTTAATATTTATGTATACCTGGGAGATGGGATTTTGTTTCGATCTGGGTTGTAGCAGATGCATTACATCTGCAAATCATTATATTTGATTGATAAGTACAGTAGTGGCATAATCCTTCACTTAACAACTCCAACTAAAGGTTTGGATTTCTAAGTTCTCTGCATACTCAGAAGAACAACAGAAAATAGCACTCCACTTAGACTACAACGGCCACTATAGACAAGATCTATTTAGTAATAAAGGTAGCACCATACGCTTGTCATTGTCTCTTCTGTTTGCGAGTTCCGGCGTTTGAAGATGGGAATTCCAGAGTGACCGGTCGAGGAGGTGGTCGAGGGTCGGTGTGTGTGCGGCTGGCTGGCTGTAGAGCGGTGGTCCTTCGAGGGATGTCAGAGATGTTGTCGCCGGCCCTCCTCTTCCCTTTGGATGGAAATCCATTTACACTGCCTGTCACGAAAAAAGACACCGGTATGCAAGTTAAGTGACGTGTTGTGTCAAGTGTTGTCATTATGTCACCGCACTTTGGGTTAGGTGGGTGGGTGGGTGGTTGTATCTGCGTTGACTATAAATGTAGCTAAGGTCAGTCAGTCAGCGTCCTGTTCACGACAATACAGTCGCTCCTTACATTACGTCAAGTCAATCTCTTAACATTCAACTCCAGATGCTTGTCCTAAGAGCTCTTGTCAGTTTCGTGTGGCTCTTGTGGTTGGTTGGTTGGTTGGTGTGATCTGATGAGACGTGGTGATGATGAGACGGAGGAGCTAAGCGGGACGGCGTCCTTTCCTCTTCATTATGCAGTCCAACCCACTCTAAGGACATTCTGCATCATACTGACTTCACTGATCTCCCTATACTCCAATTAGTACTAGGTACTACTGCACTAAAACATTAATTATTTACATTCCTCCACCCACCTTAAGAATCTTCCAATGCAACTGAGACTACAGACAATTAATGAAAGTTCGTTTCCAAAAATAAAATTCGGACTAGTCTGTAAGTAGAGAGGAGAGGAGAGTCGGCAGAACGTTCTATGTATCGTATCGTATGCACTGCGTAGTATGTAGAGTTAGTTTCCATATTTCCGACCAGATATATTCTTCAGAGAGAGCCGAGGAATCCATAATATTGATGTAGCCAAGAGAAAGTCCATTCTCCCAATAATTTGCAACTTGACAGTTTGAGTTGCAGTCTCGTAGATGTAGCGACGGCTATTTAATACTTCACTCAGCTCATTCAGTTCAAATAGTAAAATAGTTCACTTTGACTTGACCGGTCATCTGCTCTACACAAACTTGATGCCTAAACTAAAAGACGATCTGGCAACAACTGAACGCAACTCCATCAGGACAAACAGACACAAACACAACAACAGCGTGCTGAGTCCACGATCCATCCACAGAGTCGCTAAATAAACTAATCAATTGACGGAGAGTATACCTACGTATTTACTATCTAAAGAGTTGATGAAGATTTACTACATCAACAGCACACTGAGATCTGGAAATGCAGATTTTGTCAAGTTGGGTATGTAAAGACATCAAAACTATATAAATTCGTACATGTTAGATAAATACACAGTCAGAGTTAAAAGTGAAATAATAAATTGTGAAATGAGTTGGTCGTTGTCTGTAAAGAAGCTCACACAGTTGTTCTCTGTCATATTCGAATTGAGAGTACAAAATAAATAAGAAACGTCTCTGGGTCCAATAAACGAGCATTTTCCATAGCTAAGTAGTTGTAGAGGTCTAAGTCTATATTAGAGTCACACCGTTTAGAGATGTCTCTACAATTGTGGAACATTCTTGATATTTCTTGAGTGAATTGGATTGGGGTGCATATGGGATAGTTAAGAATGGTTGTTGCTTTCTCCCGGTTTCCCGTCTGTTCCCTAGATTCTGTTCGGTTGGCGTAGAGTTACTCGCTCCGAGTTCATTTCATTCCGAAATCAATTAAGGGAGTAAAGTGGCACTTTAATCCGCTCTGCCCTCGGATCCTCCTGGTTGTGTACGTACATCTTGACACTGTGTAACTCTACATACACACATGTACATACATACGATAGATAAGATACATAGCATTGACTTTGTTCCCTCGAGTTGGCTTGACTGGAGGAGAGTGAGCTGAGTGAAAGCAACTTGTGCATGCGATTGCAACATTCCTGAAACTTTCACCGGAGAAACGACTACAATCCTATATATCTAAATATATAGAGCTATATGCATGTAAGTAAGGACTACATATAAGTCTACACTTTCTCTCCCTCTCTCTCTCTCGGCTCTCTACAGAGTAGTATTTATATATTTATGTATTGTATAGCAATGGAGATGAGTTTCGTCGACTCGGCCTCACCATCATCCACTTCACTTTGCTAGTAGTACTAGTATCTGTAGCAGTACTAGTATCTGTAGCAGTACTAGGTCTGTAGCAGTACTAGTTCTGTAGTAGTAGTAGATACATTTTTCATAGGAACACTTTTTGCTTTGACCGAGCCAGTGACTCTTTCACCTTTCCTTGAAATAAGGTCCAAGTAAATAGAGAAAGCACTGTTAAACATATATCTATGTATATATATACATATATAGCGAAATCATATAGGAGTTTGTGTAAGTATATAGTAGTTGATGTTGTTTTGTACAGCCATAGATGATGTAGAGTAGTGTAAGGAGCGAAATGATGATAGTAGATCGAGTAGGAGCTGAGAGGATGCTAGGTGACTAAAGTTGTTTGCATATAAGCAAGTTGTTGAAGAAGACTCGTTCTTTGCTGATCGTTGATTGTTGGAGTTTGGAGTCGTAACGTAAGGTAATAGACGAAGATGGAGACGAAGTCGTGCACATGTTGACTGGATACGTGTTGAAGACTTCACTGCACCTCACTGTAGGAGAAAGTACACATTTGAAATTTCACTCTTTTCACAATCACACGTAAAATATGTAGAAGATAAGAATGTAGAGGATGTAAGTAGAGGAAGAATTATATGTATAGGTGAGTGAGTGACTGAGAGTGACTGAGAGTGACTCGGACACAACTTTTCCCAAACGACGACTACTGAGTGTGTCTAGTGTATTATTCTAACTGCTAACGTTCAATTATGTAACTAGATAGTTCAAGCCTTGTAGTAGGTAATGTCTCTAGAAAAGTGTCTAACTGCTCTGCACATCAGACGACCATCAGACAACGTAACCTCAGACATTCAATAATCAAATGACCAAGACGACGACACTTGCAGCAGAATCTCTAAATCCGTAATTACGATCTAAGTCACTCCGTCAAGAAGGAGTCCAAGTATCAAAAGACCTATCTCTAAGTAGTCTAATTTGTGTAGTGTGAGGGTGAGTGTAATAAATGTTCTATATTATGGAGTGTGGGTGGGATGTGTGTGTATGTGTATGTGTAGATGTATAGATGTGTGTATAGATGTATGTATATGTAACAACAATGGCTTCTTTTGTGTTCAGATGAACTGACAACTCGTAACGAAATCGGAGGAAATCCTGTAGCACCACTTTTCCAGTTGTAGACTTTCACTGAGTGACTTTCACTTACGTCGTACTCAATACAGTAGGTACACTATGTAGTAGTAAGTTGCACTAAAATAACTAGGAGAGAAGACGCTATTGACTTATCCGAGCTAAAGCTTCGATTTCAATCGTTTATAGTCACACGTAGAGGGGATGATTCCACAAAACCACTTCATCTCTCTTCATTCCATGAAGACCACAGATATTTTATTATAATTGCATAATGATTATTTTTATTGGTATACGGATTGCATTTCCATACTTATTTATTATTATTATTAGTTAACATTAATATTGCCTTAAATTAAATCACTGAATTCCCCATGAGTCGAAATCTTGGTACAATTTCGTTGCAGCAATGTGTGTAAAGTACACAATTAGTTATATTTTTATATTTCCTATATATTATTATTTAGTAGTATAGTGTACTGTAGTAGTATTGCTGATCTGATGTGATGCGACGTGATGAGAAATGAAAACAAAATCGGATGGACAATGTAGATCCATCCATATAAATTGTAATTATTATTGCACAGCGTTGTGATGTAAGTAGCACCACCACTTTCACCTTTCTCCGCTTTCTCCTGCAAGACGCCAATGTCTATATCGATGATGTGGGATTGTCGCGGAGAGACAGGTCAAGACAATATTAATAGACTTGGTGGCTGATCGACTTGAGTGTGGACCGGAGATTTAAGGCTGGGAAATGAACTAATTAGTAATATTCAACTTGAATAAGATTACATAAATCTCTCACTAGTTTTTAAAAAAATCTAAATGAGCAAATACGGTATAGGGACACAATTGGATTTGGATGGGTGATAATTATTAGTATTGAGTAAGTAAGTATATTAAAGTGGGTCTGTAAGTATTAGATTATTAGTTGAGTGTGTTAGAGGAAGTAATGGGGAAGGAAGATGGAATTGATTGATATGGACTCTAAATCGTCTAGTGCATACAGTAAATTCATTCCCAGTATAGTCTACTATTTAAGTACAGTACAAGTACGTTACAAGTACGTTACAAGTACGTCACAAGTACGTTACAAGTACGTTACAAGTTATTATGTTGTTAGTACAGTACAATAGGATTAATTTTTGCGGGAAGCCATGAGTCGTTTTTCCGTGTGTTTTCACGTCTAAAGACGTCGAGTGGTTCACAAAGGACAGAACATCATCAGATACACATGACCATGAACACGATCACGTGAGAAATCCCTGTAAGTAGAAAACAGTAAGGAATATTTTCTTTTTTCTTTCGTCAGATGAAGATGAACCAGAGCCAGACCAGAACCAGAAAGTCTATACCACTGATTCTGTACTCTTTTGAGGACACATCACACGACGATGACGTCCTCATCCCCCAAACATTTTTCGATATCTCCGAAGGACTGACAAATCGGGTCTTCCGATCCACATCGTAAATCTTGAGAGCTAAAGCCCGTTCTGAATGAAGATATCCATATCCAGCCACCACTTTCTCCACAGCTTACCGTTACAACGTTAACCGACGTGTCTATAGATATGCAGATGTGTGTGGACTCATAGCCAGTCGACAACACAACACAGTCGACGTTTGGGCAATTCGGAAAAGAGTCCAACTCGAATTAACAGATGGCTAAGTATCTCTGGTGTATCGCCTCGTTTCTATTGTAGCTGTTTGTAATCATTTTATCGTCCATCCATTCATTTATGCCAGGAACAAACAAGTTTCTTTCTCTCCATTCACATATCCACAAAATGAATGTTTTTGCTGCAAAAATATCAAAATTTACATAAATTCATTGACTTGTTTGTTGGCTTTCTCTCTCTATCTATCGGCAGAGTTCTTCCTTCCGTCTTACTTAAGGCAGGTTGCAAATAAAACATTTTATTTTGTACTTGAGAATAAATGTGATCCAGTTTCCAGACAGACATGGAGTGTAAATACGGCACAAAGGTGACACTAACATTAAAATAGCGGTTTTCAATTAACCTCTGGGTAAAGGAGAGACATGTAGGTGGGGAACGTCTGTGGTGGAACTTGGAACTGGAGGGAGGGAGGGAGGGAGAGGGATGATAATGGGTGTGGTGGCAGGGAAAGAAAGTTGAGAAGGCACTGAGGAAGTTTGGCTATCAGATCAACATTCACTTGAGTTTGACGCCTTGAGGAAAGACGTGTCCATGTCATCTGTGTATCTGGAAACGGATAATATTTGGAGGGTGTCTCACTCACTGCCGTCGTTGTCGTCATACGAGTAGCCGAGTCATAACAACAAATGAATCACTCGGAGTGTTTAGATAGGTATAGAGTTGGTTGCTATATGTGTGGTAGTAGAGAGAGGCTGTTTATGTGCACATGTTTCGGGAGAAAGTCGAGTGTAGCGGAGAAAGTGATTTCATGAGTCAGACTTTCCTTATAAAATCACTTTAGTTTTCTTTCGGTTCTTTTCTCTGAGATTCTCTTGCTCGTGGCACATTGGCTATGGACGCCATGCTTTCCCTGCCTTACGTCTTGTCCTGTCTTGCCTAGTCATTTAACCGACGAGGATTTTTTCATTCTGGCATCGTATCATGCCCTGGCATGGAATGGCATGGCTGGCAAAGAAAGACATGGCAGCCCATCTCATCCCATTCCTATATTGCTTTCCACTGCAGCTTTATTGGCGTGTTTTCTCTTTCCTTGGCACTGCTCGAGACGAGTAAGACATGAATTATACATCTCGCCAGGGAAAGTCAACTCATATAGAGAAAGTACAGTGCAAGTCGAAACTACATCATTACACTCTGCTCGTTCGTGGCGTCCTCCACACGAAATGCTTTCTTTCATGCTTTCTCTCCGTCCCACTATAATGCACTACTAGTACAAATACATGGAGAAAGGAAGACGTTGCTATGTCGGGACATTTAGGAACAAAGAAATGGAAGGATATGAATATGACTGATTTGCAGTTGGAGTAAGTAGGACGATAAAACAGGAGAGAGAAACACAGAATACATATACATCCTATAGGATATATGTCTTGTCGTATACACAGATTATATATACACATGTTCATGATGTAGTAGTAGCAGTAGTAGCAGTAGCAGTTAGTAGTCGTAGTAGAAGTGAAAGTAGAGAGAGCGGTTTGAGATGAAGGGAGAGAGTCAGTCATTCAGAGTGGATGCGTGGAATCACTTAATTATCCGACATGAGATGGTATTATGGACATGCAATTCGACGAACTGAAACTCACAATATATATGACGATAGTGATGGTGAGTGAGCATAATTCTGGAGGGAAAGGAAGGGAAAGTCACAGAAAGTTGACTTGTACTAAAAGCCAAGACTAAATGACATTCATTTTATTGCAGCCAAGGCAAACGAGTGCAACGTAACAGCAATTGTTCATACGACTCATAATGTAATCTAGGCTATGGCAAGACTTTTATGTATCAGGAAAGAAATGGAACAGGCACTATATACGTCGTATGTGTACAAGTCATGATTACATATATGAGTATATAGTATATATATTCAGACGATCGCTCAACTTCACTCTCTCCCTCCCTATCAATCTGATGGATTCACAATTGGATCACCTGTCCGCGGTGGTGGGAATGTCGTCGAGGAGAAATTAGGAATTAAAGTTGGTGGAAGATGGAGGAAGAGAAAGTGGCTGTAGAACGCACAGTCGGTCACAGAATAGACAAACAGCTAGGAAGGGAGGAAGGAAAATTCGGGCAGTTACATCCCATCAGACGAGAGGAACTTAGGAATAGTCGAGAGCGGACGGCGAAACGTTCACTTGCGTACGTCGGATGATTTCGGTGCTACTACACATCACAGTGTCATCTATGAGGAAGGACTTTCCCTGATCTTGCACTTTCTTCTGGCGGTTAATCTCTCTCGTCTCGTACTTAGTAGTTCTTGGTTCAAGTTATATGTATGGCGACGTCCATCTCTCGGATCACAGTAACTAGCATATGATCGTGCAAAGTGTCACTAAACTGAGGAACGAGCAAAGAAAGGATCTGTGAAAAGAAAGGAATCCTCGGAGTACCCGCCTAGTGAGTACAATCCTCTTGCAGTTCTTTCCGCCGCGACTCGAATGCGTTTCCTTGAATCGGACGAAGAATCGAGAGGCAAGCAAAGCTAGTCAAGTCAAGGGATAGCATAGAATACATAGAATCATAGAACACTAGAAACTACGAAGTAGCAGACATTCTTTAGTTTAGAGTTTAGTTAACACTACGATATCTCCCCCATCCCTCCAACAGGAACCTCCATTCATTCATTTCTTTAACTTCAGCGTCATTAGAGTCAAACTTTACTTTCCCCGCCAGACTTCTCCAACGCAATTGTCCGTGATGTAGTAAGAAGGATGGGAATCGTCTTCCGAAGAACATTTTTCGACAGCTACACGGATTTCCTTTCATTCCGCATGTCAAATCATAGGCATCGATGAATTTGTTTTTGTCTTTTGTCCGTCAGTCCGGATTTAGTTTCTTCTCTCGGAGTTGGTGTGGATATTTACTCTGATGATCGAGCACTCTTGAGATGATCATGTTTCTTCCGGGCTTCAATCCCCGTCGCTGAATCTCCAATGATAGCAAGGATATAATAAGCAAAAATCATCATGCAGCATTGGAATCGAAACTGAATTGATTCTCGGGGTGAGAAAAGAAATGTCGAAGTCCGGGCTTCAATCCCCGTCGCTGAATCTCCAATGATAGCAAGGATATAATAAGCAAAAATCATCATGCAGCATTGGAATCGAAACTGAATTGATTCTCGGGGTGAGAAAAGAAATATCGAAGGTTGGCTGACTCTGTAGGCCAGTGAGTCAGACGGTGTTGTTCGGTTGGTTGTGAAATTATTGGTTGGGCTGATGTGCTTGTATTAAATCTGCAACTGCCTCCATTGGTCGGTTCAGTGAGAAAAGAAACGGTCGATGACTACAGAAGGTCGGTGAAGATGGATCAGCTGATGATGATTGCTGAGCTTGGATTAAATCTGCAACTGCCTCCATTGGTCGGTTCAGTGAGAAAAGAAACGGTCGATGACTACAGAAGGTCGGTGAAGATGGATCAGCTGATGATGATAAGAGAGTAGTGGTTTTAAGTTGTACAAATGGGTTGTTGTGGGTGGTCTGGAATAATTTGTCTGAGATTTCGTGTCGTATTTTTGTTTTGGTGGTAGAATTGGTTTGGTATACTATTGTTGTTGTTGGTTTGTTGTTGTTGTTGTTGGTTGTTGTTGTATTGGGGTGAATAGAGTAGATTAGGCTTTCTGGTTTTGGTTTGGTTGGGTATTGTGTGCTTTAGTCTACGCTTGAATGGTAATCAAGGGACGAAGACCTGAGGAGCGGACGCGAGCACGGCCACAGTGGCGATGATGGTGAAAAGAGTGAAAATGATGAGACAGAGTCTGTCGACCACCATGGCGGCGAACTTCCACTCGTTCGTGATCTCGGCCGCCTCGTCATCCTTCCGAATTTTGTCCGTGATCATTCGTATCTCTTTCAGGATTAGCGAAAGTTCTCGATGAGCCCCAAGACACGGATGGTGACTCACTGTCGCTGCTATAGGGTCTTCGTGTGAGCCGCCGATCCGCCACCCTGGTGTCGAGTGCGGCGTTCGCAGAGTCGCTGGCCGAAAGTCATCGTCCATATCTAAACAAACAAAAACACCTCAAATCCCACTCTCCTTCCTTCCCAACTCCAACCGGCGGGATACCTACATCTTCCACATTTACCTATAAACAGAAATTGCATGTTCTTCTACGACTCATCGTGCACACCGTGCTTATCTTTGTGGTGCTCAAGAAAGAATATTCCAGGTAATATGCGGTAAGGAATACAAATAGTAGAATATCTCTGGACAACTGTCTTGAGCACCTCAGCATATATACATAAATGCATCATCATAAATCCAATCATGCAACATCGTCATGCTTTTACATTGGGCACGTCATGACAAATGTATTTTTATAGTAATTAAGCATAAAACAGTTGGTTTTGCAGTTCCGTCTTTTGTAAGTGGTGGAAGGTACTTTACAGCAATGCCCATTCCATCTGTCTGTAACCGAACTGGAGGAGTAGCAAGCAGTAGCGTCTGTAACTCCCTTAGTACGATAACATTAAACCTGGTGAAGATAGCTCGTCCAGACTTTTTATTAGTGCGTCGAACTAGTAGATCAAGTCAAGGTTGTGTCGGGTGAAACTATGAAATTTGCTTCAGGAAAATATCCTTCTGTTGTCAATAACTTTTTTGTAGTACTGTTGAGAGTCCTCTAATAAAAAGGTCATTTTATTCGTATTTCATGGTATTAGAATGGTTGGTTCGTCTAGTCCATGACCCTAGTCTAGAGTCTGACCTTCTCCTTTTCACATATTTATTATTCCCTCAAAATTATTTAGTATACCAAATGGTTGTTACTAATACTATGCAATATGTTTAGTTGGTATCAAGGAAGATAGATATATAATAGAGAATATGCGAGGGAATCAAAACCCACCTTGATTCGCTAGATAACGTTCACTATAAACTAATCGAATCAAAATGTTCGATTAGTTTTAGCCATTCTGAATCAAACATGCAGGTTCTGATAGAAAATTTTGATTCTCGCGCCGTTCCAACTTTCTCTTTTACAGTGTTCAGAGACTATCTAGCGAGTCAAGGCGGGTTTTGATTCATTCGCATAAAGCCTAATATCATAGACTGGAAGCAGCGAAGTAGTTGTGGGAAAGGACAGCAGTGGACAGGAGCGCCTCTGGATTATTATGGATTACTAGCGGCAGCTTAGCACATGTGCTATGCTAGTAGGTATTGAATCTGTTGAAATATGCTAAACTCCGCGCATGCCTGGTAACACGAATTTAGAATACAAACACTAAAGGTATAA
>JABASH010003772.1:0-15622 GCA_019776445.1 Tomocerus maximus | reverse complement strand
CAGAAGTATCGCCTAACCATAAGTTATTTCCCTACGAAATTGCAAGGTCGAAATTATTACTAGAAATCGTTGCGAACACGAATTGCGAAATGTTGCTCGGGTACCTTGAGTGCGGGTGCAGATGCAGCTTATAAATCAACAAATCGTTAGTTCTCGTTTCGAGTATTATTTTGACGCTACGGGTTTCTTACAATTCTTCACCTATGGGCAATAATTTTTTTCCATTTCGTATAATATAGCTTATAAATGGTTGTGCCAAAAAATTTGACTGATATGAAGGCCCTGAGCATTTGAGCAGAAATACTAATACATTTCATTCAAAACTATTAACTGGAATAAAAGCTCTTATTTCCGAAACAATGGATACAGCAATATTTATCCATTACTTTTGTCATTTTTAGATAAGCAGTATAGGAGATATCCAATTATATGGAATTCGTTCCAGTTTAGCTGCCGAAGGAGGCAGACATGACTTTGTCTTCCTATTTTTAAATTTTTGGCCTGATTTTGGGCCTTGATGCCTCAAAAAGTAGTGATGTGCTTGTAGTAAGCTGACCCTCAACGCTAGGGATAAGTACTAGGGAAAGTGGGGCTAATTACCCGAATTCAGTGTCAAAGCCGGCTGAAACACCACTTTTATTGTGCTGTGGAGGAAATTCTAAGGCGTGCAACGAGCAGTGTTTTATTTTAGCCGGCTTTTTTACATTTTAACCAGCCACCTGGCTTTAATGGTATACAATTGTATAAAATGGCCTAGTGGCTAAAATGGCCTATCTTCCTGAAAAAGTAGTCCCTAATTGCTTTTGAGTTTAAAATGCTTTAATGGGTCTAAAATGGAATTAGATCGACTTCTGAACCCTTACAAACCAATTTCACAGCAATAATTTGATAAATTGCTTTAGGTTGAGTTAATTTTTATTTTTTAGTCATTTTAGGCCATTTAAGCCACTGGTCAACAAGCATTTTAGTCAGCCACTAGGCCATTTAAACCACTACCATTATAGCCACCAGCCAGTGCGGCTAGTCAAACACTGGCAACGAGGTCATTGGAGCTAATCGAGTCATTCGAGTCTGGCGGCGTCTCGAAAGTCTTAGTGATATGCAGATAAGAAATATTTTTTAACGAAAAAAATATTTAACTTAAAGAACAAGAATTTAGCATATTTAATATATTTCACAGTTTAGATTAGAATGGCTGTAGTTGAGGTACTGTAGTACCATAATAATAAATAATGTCTTGGTTATCTTAAAATGTTGAGGTCATGATGAAATAAACCTTTATGTTTATTTTAAAGTGTAGTATAGAAATATAATGAATGCCTGAAAACGATCCCCACTTTCATACCTGAAGAAATGCTTAGTTACAAATACAGTATGAAGAGTAATCATTAGCAGAAATATCGAGTTACAAAGCGTGCGCTGTGTAACTGTATTTTTATTCATTCTACTAGAGTTGCAGTCAACCAACAATCTCCAGTTGCTTTACATTTACTTTTTTCTTTCATACTCAATGTTCAACACAATTTTCAATTCAATGCTGTAAATAATTAAAACGAATGATCTGAAATCAGCATACTATGCCAGCATGCAATTTAAGGCAAATTGAAACAAATTATAAGTGCAAAAAGTTTCCCGTTTTATCTTACAAATAACTAATGCCTGATGCATTAGCGTCAGTACTGGCTATTTCCCAAAAGTGAAGATGAGCATGAATTGGGAAGAAGTAAAGGTAGGTTTGGCATACGGCGACACACATGCGTTTATAAAAAGAAGGTTTTGTAATTCTGTAACACATAAATGCCAAATGTCAATATATGGTTATTATTTATTATATACAATCCAGTATATCAGTATATCATTTATTCGGTCGTTGTCATGCAAGTGGAGTCCTATGAGATTTTTTATGTTCAAGATGAAAACTATATTAACGAGTAACACAATACATAGTTAGTTTCTCATATTATTATCTTCGTCGGACAGTAACTCAAAAATAAATCCTTAACCTACATCTTTCTCCTTTATTTCGGATATGTATGTTGTTTGTTTGGATGGATACAAACATGGAAATAAAAAAGGTAGATGCGGTATTTTTAGCCTGTCTCAAACGTGTGGTGACATGTCAACGTTATAGTCAACGCTATAGAATGAAATAAAACCGGAGTATGCATTCTGTAAGATATCAACTTCTAGTCGATAGATTAATAATAAAGTACTAAATATTTCAAAGGTTTCACGATGGCTTTATCAAAATTATCCATGTAATGGTTGTGTACCTATGTATCAGTAGAAAAAAACCATGAGTGAATTGATTTAATTATTCACAAATTACCAATACAATAAAATGGTCACGGTCAGTAATTGAAATGGACTGCATAACATTATTATTTCTTAAACATTTTTATTATTAATCTATAATACCGTAAATTTATATACTCACTAAAATCATTTTTGTATGTTCTTGCGAGTCAAAAAGAAGATAATTTTCTTACCTATAGGCTACTTGGGGGGTCGGTGTGGCAATGGCGTATCTTTAAATACAAGTTGCCGTTGTTTTAGGATCGTGAAGTCGACTTGGAGAAAGTAACTTGAGTAGAGTTGTTTTGTATCTGTATGTTATTGTTCACACTAAAACACGAACACAATTAGAGCACGAGTTGACAAATAGACGACGTGTGGCAGTATCGCGCAATATTATTCTATAATTACATAATGTCTACTGTAGTATATGTAAGAGCGTGCCTATGAAGTAGTATAACATCATGTCAATATCGACCCGCAAATGGGCAATAGTCATAAGCAAAAGATTTACGAATTAAGAGAAAGTAATTGTTTTATCAGACGAAACTATTCCTATGATGATACACGCACAATATATACATTTATATATCTTTCTGCCCCATACATAAATAATATAAGTTCCTGTTCCTACGACGCATAATCATAGTGTAATTTGATATATGGCTATATAACTTAGATTATTTTCTTATGAAAAGAATCTAAGTTAACATTCTTTATGTAAGTAACAGTCGGCAGGTTTACGCTCCTAACGTCTATGAATGCACAGTACAGTTGTGTAAACTTACACTTTTATAACTATGTATATCTTGAGTAGCCTTAAACAAATATTGCGTTCGAGTTGGGTTGAAGATACAACAGACACCTACTATAAAAATGATATTATTGTTACCGTATGGTTACCACCGTCTGCGAAAGAGTGGCCATTTAAGTTCTGTCTGTCAGTAACGTGGCTTGGTATCTGTATAATAATATGATCTAGGCCTATTTCCTTGAAATGTGTTTATTATGTAAGATATCTTGACTCTGCTCTCGCTATTTCCCAATAATATTGGCATTTATTATTTCTAGTAATATGCAGAATTTTACGGTCTACAAGACATTGTACCTGTGTTCCTATTCCAGGCATTTCCTCCTATAAGTTCATGTGCTTGTTTAAATAGTCGAACTTCACAAATGGTTAGGTGTTCTGCGTTCTGCTTCGCAAATGTCTGTCTCCCTTTATTATGTAGATATGCGCATAAAATTGCTGAATGACTGAATGTGATGACTGAATTCCTTGTGTCTAGTCCAGAAGTAAATAGCTAGCGCAGCAATGCAAATGGTATTATAAGTAACAATCTATTTGCACAAAACTGTGTATGTACATAGTTAACTAACTTATTACTATAACTGGTTACACTATTTGATGAGTGGGACATAACGTACGATAAGTAAACAGGGGGTGCTAGAACAAATAGAGTATTTGACAGTGAAGTACTCAAGTCCATCCATTTCTACGGCTATCTATAGTTAAGGATCAATAGTATTTGGTGATGGAAGTGCACCAACTGGATTTTGGTAGCTACTAACTAAATCAATGCTAAAAATCAATTTCCACAATTGATTCAAAACCAAAATGTTTTTTAATAAATCTTTTCAAACACAGTGAGTGAAATCAAATACGTCGAATAAAGCGTAATTAATTTATAACAAAAATGTGGAGAAATCTAGCATTTTCTAACAAATACGTAGTAGTAACATGTACGTTTGTCACCAATATTCCTAATTATTGCATTCCACCAAATATTACTTTTATGCATACATTATCGGATTGCTCTTACTTAGCTACCTATATAATTAGATATTCGTATAATTAGATTCTACGATTATGTGTATATAGACAGTGGAATGCATTTTATTGAAGTTAATCATCAAAATTTAAGTGAGGAAAGAGCTTTTAAAATATTGTTTCATTGTTTCAAACTCATAATAGGAATAGTAGACATTGTACATACTCTAATGGAGGTTAAGCCAGTCTAAATTTCCTCGCTGCCGTGCTTGGGCTTATTGCTTCTCTATTTTGGCTTTCAGTGATTGATTACAATCCAAGCATTACCGTATGTAAATATTTATACTTGTAAACCAGTCCTATTACAATATTAATATCATTAGTCAAACTTAATTCTCGTAAGCCCTTCACATGAACATCCCTATGCAGAATTCCCCTAATGAATAATGTCTACTGTATATAAAGATCACAATTACTTTTTTAAAAATCCTTAAACGACGGTATTTGAAAACTAATACTAACATACTAAATAGTTCTGATATAAACACCGTTTTAAATCTTAAAAATTGAACTACTCCAAACTAAACAATTAACAGAGTGAAATCAAATCTCTTTTCGTATTCAAATGTTACACTTAATTCATTTACATAAGCATTTGTAAGTCAGGAAAGTCAGCATTAGGAGATATCTAGGAAGAAGTTACTCCTAAATACTAAGGACGACAAATAAGAGAGAAAAAAGTCAATTTATCTAAAAGGATGACATTATTGCATGGCAAGTTTAATTCTATTTGCGACAAACTACAATTTGCACTCAGTAAGGTAAATTCAAAAGGACATTTCCTACGTCTGTTATTTGAAGAAGGTAAATATAACTAGACTATAAGTATATTATTGATATATATACGCCTACTTATTATGTAACGATATATAATGTGCCAAAACCGATTTGCACACGTACGTGGTACCAGTAGTACGGTATTTGGATCTCTGCAACTCTAATGCCATTTCTTTCTTTGTGGATTTACTCGAAAATCTGTGAGATAAAAAAGATGGCTGAGTATGGTCACAATGGATGATAGGTATTTGGGTGTGCTCTCAAAAAACATAAGAGAATCAACAGGAGAGTGCCGAGTGTGGATCTGGATATTTTGAGTGGTGAATGGAAGTGGCAGGTTGGTGGGTAGTGCTGCTGTATAATGTGTTCTTCCGTTGCATTAAGCTGTGTCACATCACTCCACATCTCTGAACACAAGAAATGGCATGCGAAAAGACACTCACTGACCGATGGGGCAAAAAGTTCCCTACTTAGAATCTGCTAAAAGTGTTGGAATGCAGAGTAACTAACTTTGGCAGGAGGCGTGGCCCTGCTGTCCTTTCGCCTGAATATTCTCAAGTGTAAATGGAAAAGTTTAATTGAGCAGTCTGACAGATAAATGTGAGCATGCAAATTCAATGACCTGCTGACAATAAATGTATTTACTCATGGCTGGTGAAAGATGAGTGCCAGCAAATAAACTTATTGTCAGCCCTATTCTGACAACTAACAAACTCATCCTGAAAGCAGATAAATAAATCTTTTATGAAATCCCAAATGTAACTGTCCACGACTTTTTAGTATCCTGCTGAAAATGGGGACAACAATATCAATTCTGTTGTAACAATCTCTGCGGGAGTTGCATTAGTACGTCTTTGGCAACTTTATTGCGTAATGAGCAAGCGTAAGCTAAGTATAGAATAACTAATTAATATTGTAAAAGACAATTACCTATAGATAGTAAATTGGAAAAATGCTGGGCTGCATCTGCGATAAATGTGTTTCGTCAGCACGGGTGTAGTGTTTTCTAATAATTTCTAAGGTTTAGGTACTATTTAGTTGTTTAGTCAGCTCTGTTGAACAAGTTAGTTGTGCGCACGGAAGAAGTTAAATCTAAGTTAATTGGTCTCCTCTGAAAAGTTGTGTTTGTTTGCGACTGTTCACGTAGCTTATTAGTTGGAGAGATGTTATTTAGTGAGTATGGAGTTCATTGTCGCTTTGTTTGTTGGCTGTGGGAAATAAGATAAGGATTGACTCTTTGCTGGTGGTCTCCCAGTTAATATATCCTGGCATTCGAAGAGACTGTGACTGATGCCAACTAATGCGTCTCCTCTTTGCTCTTCCTATCACACATTACACATGAGTGCTTTCCCATTTGCTTTCCCCTTCTACACTAACCACCTCAAAGTCCTCTGGCTCTCCTATAACTCTACTTTTTAATGAAATCAACCGGATGCATAGCAAATTGGAAGAACAGATGAGAAAACAGTTTTTTGCATTCAAGGTACATTCAGTTACACGCTTTATATATTATTATTTCGACAGTTTTTTCTCTCGTTAGTATTAGGTACTTGGAGTTGTTTTCGAATGATAGTCCATTATAGATACTAGTATATAGATTTATAGATTGTCTGACCGTGAGGACTTTTCACAGTTCCAGAATTCACAGTAACAACGTTCGCAACTTAAAAGTAACTACTTTTACTTAGTCGGGATCCAAACTCAGAGACAGTTGATTCGATAGAGTTCTAAGTATCGTATTGCATGGCGGAGATAGTATTAATGCTCTAAGGGGATATGAAAAGGATTTATCTTTGCAATAATTGTTTCTTTTCTTACGTAATTTTCCTGGAATTAAAGTTTAGTTCTTTGATGATGATGCGAAACTAAAGCTTAACAAATGACAACGATAACCAGGCAGGCAGGCGTCTGTTCGTCTCTGTGTCTACACAACGCGGTTTCTTGTTTCACTCCTGTAGTTACTTATTTTCGCACTCTTTTGGCACAAATTAATAATATTGGGTTCCTTTCATGTTCTACCTATAAGACATTTCATGCAAAGAGCAATGCAGATATTGACAAAGTGTTCCTTGTGCGCACGGGGAACTGAGTGATGCTCAAATTAAACTCATTTTTTACTTTCCGTGAGTAACGAGTTGCAAAATGAGACAAACTAAGTGAGTTGCTCGTTGCGTGAATTAATTACAAAGTATAATGTTCTTACAGTCTTGTGTTCTGAAAATAAATTACGGCAAGCACGTAGAGGATAAATTAATAAGTGTAGGTGTTAATTAATTAATATTCTGATTTCAGTTGTGTCTGAAGTTAAATAAAGTATTTAAAGTGGGCTGGACTGTTAACTACTTCCCAAGTCCATTGAAACCCCGAGAGAAATAAATTTCGACAATTTATGTGCTGGAATTGCAACTTTTTGTGCAGAACTACATATTAATGCTAAAAATGTAGAAGTAAATGTGTGTTTGGGGTGTTGTGTGCGGTCAAGCTGGGAATTCGCACATCACACACAGAGCACTAGAAAGGATGCACTCGAAATCAGATCGGACAGGGAACTAGAGACGATGATGGGTTTCGGCTTCAACTATATAAGTTGTCCCAGCACGCAAGTGCTTCTTCGGGTTTTTCGCTTTCCTTTCCCCATCACTTTGCTTACGTACTTACTCTACTTATCCACAGTGGAGTCTACTATGTGGCACTATCTTCAATGCCTTTCTGCCATGCCACCACCGATCAACTAAACTTCTTTCCCAACCAGCCGTCCTTTTATTTCTATTTCTCTTATACATTTCTATTAAGTATCTCATTAACTAAATACTATACAAGCCCCGTTCTAGACCCACTCATGCATTATCCCTCTACTCTTCTACTTTCCATATCGGTCACGACCATATCCCTTATTGATTCACAATAAGAAATACCTCCTCAATTTCCTTCCACAAATACTTAATAGCTATATTCACCATTTTCCTATTTTACTGCTATAAACAGCCATATTCTATCCTTTTTGATAACAGACCAATGTTCATACCGTCCAAGAGTGGCAAGGCCACTATTCCCATATCGCAAAGATATTCTTTGCAATTTATACAAAAGACACTATTTTTATTTTTCAATATATCTTTTCAGGAGTTTGCAAATGTACCCATTCACATGGCATACGCACTGAAAATTTTAAAATGAACCTTAAAATTTATAGTAGACTCAACAAGCGTAGTACTTATTTATAATTTCCCGCCTAACAATAATAGTGAACTAGCGCATTGCGCATTGAGCGACAACATCGAAACATACATGGGAGGCTAAAAACAAAACATTCTCTGATAGTACAAATGAGCAATATTTTGATCGCAGAACAAAGATACTATGATTTTGATTTAAAGTTATACCAAAAAAAATTTATTTCATTGAGCCCAGCAGAAAAATAGTGAGTGTACTCTGTCATTTTTCCCAGAGTTGTTTCATTATTCGTTCACGAAACTGAGAAAAGGATATTTGGAGCTTTATCTGTGTTCCTTGCAGAATTCTTGCATTCAAGTTAATGCAAATTGGAAATATCTGTCTAGAGATTGTACGTATGGACATTGTTGGAAGTTGCGGTATTTCACTCGCCTACTCTGACTCTATACAATTCATGGTAAATTGTTTCCCTATTAAATTATGTGGATGTCATGAGGATGTCGATAGTAGTCCCAAGTCACAAACCTGAAAGTTGGGATGTGACTTTTTCGTGATGTTTCTTATGTCGCCTCAAAGAAATTCAGATTCATATTCCTTGGCGTGTACCTTGTGCACGTAAAAATAGAAGAAGAGCGGAACTGTGTTTAAGGAACTTGGGTAGGGCATTAGGTATCTACAGGCCAAGTCGCACATACATGCACATAAGTATATCCCAGAGCTGTCGTTTTCTTTTCAGTGTCCCCATTGAACTGAGCATCTAACCTTGTCTACTTTCCTCCGAAGGGTACTAGAAATATTTTATGCCTGCATAGCATATTGGTCCATTTTAAATTTATTTTGCAACGTACAATAATTCGGACGGTGACTCGTGTATCAGCCATGCCATACACGGAATGACGTCATGTTCACGCTGCTCACCATTTCAATGTCGCTCCCATAATATGCAAATGCATATCATTAGGATTACAGTCCTTATACTCATGATAAGTCTCCCGACTGAGTTTTATGTTGGAAATTCACTTTCCAATCGAGGTAATATGTAATTACATGTTTCTGGTTGGAACCATTATGCACCTGTTCTCTACCATACATAGTATCTATTAGGACAAGTGTTCGATTACCAGTAGTAAGAACGGATTTTTCTGCTACATACGAAAGAAAAAATGACACAATTCCAGAACTAAAAGAAAATTAAATGAGTGCTTCACGTAGAAGCTATGTATAAGAAATGAAAGAAACAAAAGACGGAAATATTTTTTCCTTCTATCATTCTTTGAGGTTTTGTACATTCCAACGTTTTACGGATGTCAACGGTACTGTTATTTGAGAATTGGGGATATGTACTTACCAAAACCTAATATACCTATGCATGATTGACAAAGTAGCAGTTTGCATGACTGCAACTATTCCATTTCAAAGGAAAATCAATTACCGTACGGAATATTTATTCCTGCTACATGATTTTTACAGATGCTCAAATATCCCAGAAAGCAGGAATTAACGGATATTTTGAATTCAATAAATATAGCTAGTATATTACTCCATTTGAGTACGAGTATGTAAAATACTTTGCATAGGCAAAAGTTAATTTTAAAAATTCCTACTGTACCCAACAATAACTAACATGGGGATACCGGGTAGCAATGTATCTTTTCGAGGATATTTAGTTTGTTGACTCAAGATAAATATATCTCGGCTTACCAAAATTGTCAGGATTACTTTCTTCCGCATGTCGGTAGCGCTTTTTTAATATAGGGAGATAACTTTCCCTCTTCAGTACGACCTTGTCTGTTGTGACTATGTGGATATGCATAAAAATGTAATAAATAACAGAAAGGAGCACGAATTACGCATTCTTGAGAAAGCTACAAATTGATTTTAGCTTTTATTGTCGCTGTATCTCCATACGTAGAAATACCAGTGCCGCGGAAGACATAATAATAGCATTTGAGTATTATAAAGAAAACTAGCAAAGTTACATAAAAGTACTAGTATGACATTATTAACAATCGTTCTACATTATTGTCTATACAAAATGTGTTTGTCATATCATAGGTAGTATAGGTATGGATAGGTACTATAATAAATTTAAGAACACCTCAATTTTTATATATTTTATTTAAATAGTTAATAGTATTGAAAAATCACATTTTAGGCGATTGATTTAAAAAGGATTTTTATTTATACATAATGAATGTTGAGTATTTCTGTGTTTATCTCTGTACAAATTTACATTGTGGTAATTTTTATGCACATACTTAAGTTTAGAAAATAATAATTTTAGTGAGTGGATCTCTTTCTTCTTAAACCTGAGTTGTAGGGAAAGGAGTCATAATAAAGTGCACTATTAGATTGTTCTTGACCTGAATGGGCTGGCGATGAATGGAAAGAAGAGAACTGGCGTCGGTCAAATGGCATTGGAAGTTCATATGGAAACGGAGTAATTGGAGGTTGTAGTGGAATTTGGAAAAAGTTTCCATGCCAAAACGGCGCTGTCCCTGCGAATAAAGCACTAAGAGCCATAATGAAAATGACAGACGCTGTAGCGAGCGTTCTGATATTATCCAATCCTTCCGAATGAACAGGAGAAATGGAAAATTGTGATTGCACTTTATTCTTTTCATTGCCAATTGAGCCATTTTTGTGGTTTCTGCCCGAATAATTCAAGGTCGCTACAGAATAAATGGGACTCTTTCCATTATTATCAAGTGTCGTTTTATTGATTCCGCGGTTGACATTTTCAGACTTGGACTCAAACAAGTGGCTGTCTTCTTTCAGAAACTTTGGAGAGCTGTCCACTCTGGTCTCATATCTGTTTTTGAATTTTTCTGCGAATATTTGAACTTCTTTTGTCCTGCCAACTTCCTGTTCAGCAGTTGTGGAAGTATTGTTAGAGTTCCCACTTGTGTCGAGGCTATTGTTTCTTGAAGTAGATTGAGCTGCTTCAACTTCTATTGATCCGCGGTTTCTATCTCCTTTTACCGAGGTTTCTACTGTAGGTGACTCCTTGGCTGACGCTGTAGAGACAGGTCTTGAGATTTCATAAAACTCTGAGAATTCTGTTTCATTTGTTGTCCTTGCTGCATGATATTCTTTATCGTAGCTGTAATTCGAGACGGAAGGAGTCAATAAGTCCAAAACAGTCCTCTTTTCCGGCTTCTCATTTACTTTTTCACGCTGGGAGTGGGATGGCTCTGGACGGTTTTCTGACTCGGGAACTATTTTTGGATTTATGTAGTACATGCTGCGTATCAAATCACTGCTGCTTTCAAATACAACCTTCTTTTCGGGAAATATTTCCTCCCGGATATCTATTTCAGGATCCGCCAAAAAATTTCCGTCATCCATCAAAGGATCAAAATCTAATTTCCTAAGATGAAAACCGTTTTTAGAAATTTCTTCTAGGCTTGTAATGTTAGACAAAAATTAACCTTGTTTGTAAATTAATCTTACCTTTCCTGAAACTTTCTCGAGTTTGCTTCGAATCTTGACTTTGTATTTTTCATAGGTATTCCTAAGTCAGTATCGTTCAACTTTTCCCATTTGCTTTCTGGAACGACGCTGCAAATCGACATAAAATTGGATTAGCTTATAAGAGTCACAGTGCAGCAAGCATCATGATATTCGATTACATTTTGTATTTTGAACTCTTCATTGTTACTGAAATTGCTTTATCAGCAAAGTGTACTGTTTCAAATATACATTTATTAGCTTTAAGAAGCAGTTTTCATGTGCAATGCGAGAATACTCAGATCGGTCCATTAGCAGAATCCTCAAGCCACAATTCTTTTCCGGTTGCTACCAATAGTTTTCCTCAGAAATCTTTGTATTACTCAGGTCCGCCTGAGACCGAAACGTAATTGTTTCGAGTCCGAAAACAGTTTTCGACAGACACTCTACATATTTTAATAACTTAAATATTGTCGGAAACGAAATCTACCGGTCAACTTAAAACAATTAATTTTCGGTTCGGCTTTGATAATTCAGATACTATATCGAAGCCTAGGTTCGATCCATAATATAATATTCGATTTTCAAGGAAAGTGTGATAGCGATCAAAGAATATTAGCCTATATGAGGATTCTGCTGATGCATTGATTTTAGGACCTACTCCCTCCTTAATTGTTCAAAAAATGTACAGTGCTTCTATTATTAATTTGATTGCAACTTCCAACATATGAAATCTGTATTTGCCTACAATTGCCTATGTAAAGTTTATTTTATGTGACATGTGGCCTACAAATATGGTGCGAATACACTGCATAAATTGTAATTTTCTTTACCTATTCATATTTTCATTAGAACTTGCCTTGTCTCACTGAAAAGCTATTCTGTTCGTGTAATCACAGGCATTCAAAATGAGATTTTTAGGTACCTAATAGGTACCTATGTTTTTTGTATAATTCTAATCATGCTCTAAGAGTATTCCGATTGAAATATTACAGAGATATATCTAGAGTAGAACTAATGGGTTAATTAAACAGATAGGATGCATACTCTGACATTCTACAAAAGTCAAGGATGATGAAATGGACGCAGTTCTCATTTAGGATCTAATGTAGCGAAGCATGGATTATATTTATTGGACAACCTGGAGTCATTCATGGTCCGTCGTACCTGCTAATTAGTAATGTGTGGTGTTTGTATTGTGATTGCAATGCTTAATAATAAAGGGGCTACCTTTGCTTCCAATGGGAGAATGCTGCCAGCAGAGGCAATGGCCAAGTGGAAGTGTGAATCTGGTTCTGTTGTCCACGAACGTCAGAGCATTGTGCAGCGAAGAGGCAAAGTGCAGCTCCGAAAAACGTAAGTTTCATCTGTTGGACCGAGAATTGAAGAGCAAAGACAGAATATTAGACAAGTGGGTGCAATAGACTCGGTCTATAGTGTCCCGGTATATTATTCGTTAGAATTAATTGAACAGTTCTCTGGTGAAACAAAAAAGATAAAAAGGAAGGATGCCCGCTCCGTTGTATCTCATCGTGCGTCACTCTAATTGTATTGTGTGTCGGATGCAAGAACGTGAGTTGCCTTCTGATGATACCTTTTGATAGCTGCTCATGTTGTCCAAAATGTCCAAATTAGGAGAGAATAACTCTGTTCTCTTGGCAGACTGATTTTTACTCTTCTACGTAAAGTGATGAAGATGCTATCGAATACAAATGTCCCGTCTCGACAATGACAACGTCCTTGACGCTAATATCCGATTTACCCACTTGGGAGGGCCAAGATATATCCAATAGTACTTATCCGCTCCTCTGGATTGTGTCTATTGACAAACTTCTTAGTAATATTTTTCCTGCTATACCTAACGACTATCTTAGAATCAATCAGACGTAAATGTTTGTGCTCTGTTTGATTTTCTTGCGTCCTTTCGCTTCTTTCTCTCTACTAATGAATCTAATGGATTTGATTCATCCTCCTCCTACCCATGTACATCTAGTTATCTACAAGGACCTTTTATCCGATTTCAATTTTTAAAACAGATCGAAATTTATGTATTTTTCCACTCGATGCCACTTAAAATTCACGACCAAACCACAACAATTCCCACCACGAACACTCTTTGGTCGCCACACAAAATGCAATTACAATGTTTCTCCTTTTCTACGGAGCATTTATAGTGTTTAGAGGTCAATGTCAATTTCTGGGCCTGGGCTATTTCTGTCTTGCAAAAGTGAAAGTGTCCTTTTCAAATAATGTTACAAGAATGGTGGACATAAATCTCGATTAGTGACAGGAACCTTTCCTTTTTTTCATTTATTATACCGTTCATCCCGTTCTGTGAGTGCTTGACATTTATCTTCTATGATTCTTATTGTCTTCAGTCACCGATGGTCATATTATAACTAGTAAGCTAGTAAGTAGGTACTTCTTTTTAATGTACCTATCGTATGTGGTCGTTCTTTGATCATAAATGACTTCAATTATTTTCTAATCAGCTAGGTACACAAATCAGATATAAAGGTAATTCTCTGTCATGGCACAATAGAGGCTTAGGAAATTAGTTTATTTCAGGTATATTTATTATTATTATTTTGGTCTTTTTTATTGCATTTTGGCATGCTACATTCTATTTGAATATCCTGTGGATTTTTATTTCTACTCTATTTACTTCACGATCATTTGTTTAGAAAAGTTATATTACGGGGATTGACATGGAGGGAGAAATAATATGTTCTAGAGGGTAAAAAGGTGTCTTAGAATTTCAGTACCTACTTTACGTTCATGATTCGGAACTTAAAATATTTACTCTTAAATGCCTATTAAACAATTCAAATGTGTATCAATCATGATGTTGTTAATATTGATTAGTACCTTTCCACAATTCTAGTCAGCTTCATTTGACCAACGTTGGTCAATATTCTTTAGGTAAGTTTATTAGGAAAAAGATTTCATGCAGCAATAAAACCTGTGATTTTCTAATTACTCTGCAATTTTTCTCCACAATAGGTGTCTGAACATGTTTTAGTATTGAATAGTTGCCATTATAATAAACGTTTAGGTTATATGTCTACTTAAATCGGTATATCACCACACAGATATAAATGGCATAACATTTTTAAGTATTTAATATCATTTTAAACTGAAATAACGGTACGCTCATTAGCAGTACAATATAAATAGCATGCGTCTATTTCCATACTTGGGACAAAGGCAAAACGGTTAACTATCGATCCAACATATGAATCCACACTACACTTGCCTGACCTTTTTTCATTTTATGACACTTTTACATGGTATATTATAGATAGGCTTAATACATAAAATATAAGCTGCATCGGAATAAGTAAAGGGTTTTCCAGAATAAGTGCATTTCTATAATGTACTTTGCGAGTTATGTATGAAGCGGACTTTCATTTTCAATAATTTTGTGTTCAACTCATATCCTCTAAGTTATGTTGGAGTCATTTAAAACTGATGACCATTACTTATATACTATAAGCCTGCCACCCTTTTAGTTTTCAGCACTGGGCACTGATGTGGGCTTTATTTATATGCCTGTAATCAGACCTTCAACGGAGGTTGTCAGACTGGAACCTGACTGTCCGATCACTAGTATACCTGCGAACATTGTACTATTTATTTAATAGTCATAAACAATCACTTCATAACGGTTCACTATACCTTCAGGAATACACAGACTAATGTATAAGAACCCTATTATAATATCTACAACAATATTAATTTTTGTTTGTAACATCGTCTTAGTCTTAGTCATCCAAGGTCAACAAAACTCAATGGCAGTAACAGAACTCAAAATCCTTTTTTGAAAAGAACCGTTACAATGGAAAAGGTACCTCAACCGGAAAAAGTGGTGGTTTGAATAACTGTATACGACTAGTAGAAATGTTTGATGCCCAAGTATTAATTGTTACAAATGAAACAATTAAATCTAAAAACACATAATACACACTCATACTTTATGAAATTGAGAATAAAAAAGTAAAGATAATGAATGTTTTCAAACATTCTTCAGCTCAAACTGAAATAAAAGATTTATAAATAAAGCCTAATAAATCCTTGCAATTCATTTATCACATT
>JABASH010003771.1:0-15623 GCA_019776445.1 Tomocerus maximus | reverse complement strand
TAAATGTACTTTGAACATTCATTTCAATTTCAGACCACTTCATTCTGTTTCAATCGCACTCTGATTTTCACAATTTTTCACAAATTCTCATGATGGTATAGCTTAAGGATAGATATGTACTTAAATTGTAACAATACGAACTGCATGCCCTGCTCTCTAACTCTGTATCTAAATTCAAGTTCAAGTAACTACAGTATTTCGTTTGACTTGACTCAACGCACTGTAAGTAATTGTACGTAGCACGACACAAATTAACAAACACATAAAGACGGAGAACAGAACAGCATTAATTTTCGCACTGAAGAAACCACACAGACATACAGTACACGAATGAGTTAGCTTTTAACATTAAGACAATAGAATTTACACACGTAATATACATAAAACATGTGTACTCGTACCATTAGTACACGCAAAACACAAATACATTTATAGGTACATGACATTTCTTAAGTATGTACAATCCTTTAAACAGCAAAACATACATCATTACTTTACTCGTTAGTTATATTGTACAATATAATTATAGACGAAGAGATTTTACGACTTATACACAGTTTTATGTAGGTATGCTAACAAAACACAGGAGTAGAGACATAACAGAAAGATCAGGCGATAATTGCTTATGTAAGTGTTTCCACGTTTGTTTTCCCAAATAAAATCCTAACTCACAGGTAGGCACCTACACAATTTCTAAAGGTAAATATAAAATAACTACAAAAAGGGCCAATCTTCAATTTAGGAATTCTTTTATGCTATTGAAAAGTTAGTTTGATTACTTAGGCTTAGTACGTTAGACTGTATTTGTATTATTCACTGTGGTAAGTGGTTTACATTTACAGCGAACATTTATGTCTTTTGGAAATAATATGTAAAATTCAGCACCAATGATATTTTCGTGTATGTGAGTATTGATTTTCTACTCCTTTCCGTAAAAAGCGCTTTAAACTAGTTTCTCGGGACTTTTAGCGACATTTGTGCTTATTCCTACGGTATAAGGGGCTATTATCTACTGATTCTTCTGCTAATAAATACAGAATATTGATTATAAGCTCAAAATATACAGAGTGTATTAAGAAACGTATGAATTGGAAAAGTGACTAAAAAATAAGTTTAGGTAAATGTGTACCTACGTATGTAAGATATCTTTGATCGAAATGATAGCTACAAGATGAAACTACTAAAGTAGAGATACTAGTAGTCATTGGTTTTCCATCGACGTGCATCTGTGTAATAATAAGATAAAATTGATTACCCAAACTTAGGCCCTGAAGCAATCGCAAACGTGTAATCTGTTTACTTAAGTTAGATAGAATATATCAGACAAATAATACGAGGAGTGGAAAGTGGAAGCTAATGAATAAAAATAAAATAGCTAAATGCGTAGCGTAATGATATTTGTCTACGCCCATCGAGAGCACTCAAAGTCAGTCATAATGTTACGTGATGTCTGCATTCTATTGTAGTTATCTATGTAATGACTCTGCACTTATTATTGATACCAATTGTTTTTTTTTAAAAAAACTTCCAATTGAATGCAAATTTTTATATAAAACGATTATAATTAGGTATAGTTGTGAATGAATACGGCTAGAGACAGATCTACGCGATTGACAATGTAACGATTTGTTCGTACTCAGTCTGGCTATAAAAAGTATTTTTGTATGAAAATTATGGCTAAGGTTGACGATGAGAACTTGATTTGTTATTTGGAACCGTAGACAAAATAATGGTGAGTGAAATGTAGCTACAGTATTAGTAAAGTTTTGGTACATTTAAGCTATGTATTAAAGATCAGTCTGCAAAACTTGCAAAAGAAATACGAATATTGTATTACTTGTCTACAAAGAATTCTTCACTGACAATTACTGATAAAGTCAGCAAGTTAACGATTACACTGCCTATGTGAAATATATTACATGTAGAGAGAGTTAATTATATATATAATATCTATGCATGTAATTAAAGGTATATAAATGCTATCGGCTACGTTCTTACCATAAAATCTTATGAACGAAATAGCTATAACAAGTAGGTACGTCCTTAACTTACGTCACTAAGATTAATAACAATAATTAACACGTAATTAATTAATTACCAACGCAGATCACATGAACTTGACAAGACTTTTGTAAGAAAAAATTCCGTTCGCAGTGGTCGAATATTTCTTGAATGTGTGCACACTAATAAAGGACACTTCCTACGACATGTATAAGCTCTCGCATTTTGAAATTTGATCAAAGACACGATCAATGCGGCGATTAAGAATCTTAATAGACTTATCTGGAATCATCGGGAGATAGTCTACAAGAGCGGGCTCTAAACTCTGGAACATTGTTTTGAGATGGTGGCCGACGTTCTTGTCCCGATGAAGTCGTTTGACGGCTTCTGCCGTCGACCGACGAAATACACACAAAGAGTCCAACATAATTCGATGATACTGCTCGTACTTGTCCAAAAGTCTGTAACCGTGGAGGAGACCACTCTCATTGTCTAAAAATACTAAAAGTCCAGATGACACATCTTTGGCTAAGTTATGGGCAGGAGCCTCCATCATTGAGGGATTCCATTGTAAATTGTACAGATTGTTGACCATCCTGTCGAGATTGGCCGTCAAGTAGTCAAACACAATTAAATCTGACCATTGAGCCAATTCTGTTGTGTCCAGCGAGGAGTCTACTGAATTTACGGAAAGAATTAAATCAATGGGATGGAGTCGACGTGTCGAGTCCCGGAACGGCGTCGGGATGTACGCGGGAGATAAATTCGGAATGAAACGGGTCAAAACAACAGGCTTTTCCTCTGCCCACTGTGCTAAATTCAGCTGTTGACGAACTGGAGTCCATTTCGAATTCAATGGCTGGATTAAATCCAGAGCGGACGGAGCCAGATTCCTCAGACTAAGCAGTTGGCTCAGATAGAAACTGAAGATCTCTCCCTGGATCTGATCGAAATTCTGACGGTAGCGACAGCAAGCTCGAGTTCCGTTCCCGAGAGTCAATAGTCTGTTTTGCATTCGCCCACATCCCTCTTCAATCTTGGACACGGAAGACTCTTCTACAAACCGTCGCCAGGATTTCAACTCTTCATCGGTGAATCCTTTGGGGAGTTTCTTCTCGACTTTATCACTCCAGTAGATTCCATCTACATACTCATTTTCGTCCAGAACTGGGGACGTCGACTCCTCTTTACTCTCAGCCAGAGGGGATATGGTCACAGGCGGAATAGTGTAATTGTAACGAGCCTGTGGGATCTCTTGCTGAACGGGGTGCAGAGACAGAATGCGGGAGTCCGGAGCAACAAACTGAACATTTGGACTCGGTCTCCGAAAGACAGGGTATCCGGACTGCTTCTCATTTTGATTTCTCAGTGCTTGTATTTGTGCAAACTCGGGGAAACGACTGGAGACACTATCCGGGCTCGAGTCCTCTTTAAAATAAAAATTTTTCTCACTGGAAGTACTAAAAGGCTTAATCACAGACTGAGGAGTTTGAGTCAAAGGCTCGTACGAGATTGGCTCTGTGGAAGACAAACTGCTCTGACCCAGCGTGTCAGAGCTCACAGGCAAAAAATAGAGTGGGATCAGAATGCCTATTCCAATCCCTATGCAAAAGGCTAATGAGGCTGTCAGAAAACAAAGGCCTTTCAAAGTACGCCCTGTCCGAACAGGGAACTGGGGATTGAAACAACGGGAATGTCCGATCATCCTCGAATTGTGGGTCCTCTCATCTAGGATCACACTCTCCACTCCTGAGCCACAATGAAAACATGAGCACAAATCCAGCATTGTCACTTTTGAGATCTACTGTACTTGCACAGTAGGCCGCACAATTTCTGTCGGTGCAACGTCCGTCGGAATGTCTCCACAAAAATGATTGGGACAGAAATAGAAATGGCGAAATGGTCTGACAATGAGTATATATTAGCTCAACACTTGAGCAAATTGGCTCCCGGATATTCACGTCCCACTTCCAATGCAGCTACGACAAAAGCAAACAGAGCTTGGAACTTGGTCAATAAAACTTGGTACGTGTCTATCCAAAGAATATAACTGTCTTATACAGAAATCAGTAAGCAAAGGTGGAGATGACTATCTGAGTGATTGTTGGGTTTGCAGTTGAACTCAGGAGTCGTGCATCAGTTTGCTCATGAAGTTTCCTTTCAGTTGAAAAATGTCCACAGGCGACTTTCACACTTGCCATATTGTACTTGTAGTCGATAACCAATATTTACTCAACAAGCGCGTCCTTATGTACGTAATGACGAGGGACTGACAGGAGCAACAGTAAACATTTGTCCGAGATGTTTCCTTGTGTATGTGCACAGTCTTATCTTTCCCGAAACAATTCCAGGAGGACTTACGATGATTCTCCACAATCCACGGACTCCTCGATTGCACTAGCTCTGTCTATATTATTATGTCCTCGTATGGTTTATTTATTCTCCAGGCCGATCCTTTTTTGTCTCAAACTTTTTTATCGCCTGACTCCACTACTCCGTCCGTTTGCCTCCTATTGTCTCTTTTTATGTTACAGTTGTTACAAAACATTAGATACGTGTCTTGTGCTCCGTCTATCTCTTGCAGCACAGGAACGGAGAGAGACTGCAACATTTAATCGAAGCCAAACGACCCATTAATGACACGTTCATTCAACGAACACAAGATGCTTCAACTTGTTCTTAAGATAAATCCAATCCAACAATGATTTACATTTATCACATCTCAGTCTTTCTCCTTTTGTTCTCCTAGCTTATCCGTCCCGAAGCGTAACGCTGCCCTTCTTCCAACGATTCTATAAATAGCCTCTATTGTTTCTTACAATTTGTATTCACTGGATAAACTCACTTCCACTAATTTCATCATTTACTTAACACTGTTCACTTTGAGCAACAACCTTACGACTCATTAACCTGTCATTCCAATTACAATCCAACACAAATCTCTTCCGTCTCAAAAGCCCCCTTTCTTCCTCACATCCTTTCAACCGGCCAATTTCCACCTTTTCGGTATCTGTGAATCAAAAAAGATCGTTTTTAATTATTTATTCCTTTACACACTACATAGTTTGAGAAAACATATCACTCTTGATGTAGCATATTGTAATTTATTTATTTTCTCTTTCCTACATTGTAGTAGATAGCACTAATCATGAATCACACTTTTGAGTTTAGGAAGTGAAACCATGTAGTTATAGAAAATTAAAGTGTTTTGCTTAGGTAGCTTGACAAGTAAATTAGAATCTGTCTAAGCCACAAAAGTAAAGACAGGAGGACGAGTGCAGTAGATGCTAATTACTTTTCAATAGGATCGGCAGCCGTCGAGATATTTTTTAAATTGAAAAGACAAGTCGAGTTGACAGTAATGCAGAGTGTAAAATTGTGATGTGGGAGGCTTGTGTCGTGTTTACACGAAATTGAATGATTAGAGGAGGAAGAAAGCGGCAAGGGAAGACTCAACTGAGTCGAACACAAAAAAGGCCCACATAGAAATAAGAAACAGAGAACTGAACAGTAGTAAGTAGCCCGTGTGCAAGTAAAATATATTTATTGGTAAGTTGCCATTGCTGACCTTGTGAGTCTTTGCGACTATCTATAAATGTGATGGAAATCAGTGTTTTTGGAGAAGATGACGAAGAGATCCAGTTCAGTTGTATGCCGAAGTGGAAATAGTTTGGTGAGTGCAGTAGTACAGATATTATGTAGAATGTTTATTAGCTAGTCTTGGCAGTAGGTAAGGACGAAGAGCCAGAAATGATGTGATGCTGAATATGGTCACAGAGTCACTTGTCTTGTAATATGCTCACGTATGCACGTATGTAATTTGTAAATTGATGAGTTGACACACCCTTAGCAACGTGCTCGAGAGGACAGGCCGACGGCAACTGACCGATAGATCGGCAGCAACCATCTACTTGTGCATCGCATCGTGTGTAGTGAGCTTTGGACGACCCGAGGGCCCTGGCCAATACTCTAAACACATACAGATACACCAATCTCACACAACAGTACACTAAGCTAAGTAAGCTGTAGGGGCAACCGGGCCGTTCACTTAAGTTCTGTCCAGTCTGTGTAGCCAACAATGTTAGCATTCTATCTCCTCTGTGTGTTTCTCTGAGGGGAAACTTATCTCAGAGAGACTAGCATCTGTGTACTATGTGTGTACTAGTATCATCGTCAACTACTATAAAGTATAGCCGAAGCTAACCTTTCCTGAGCTTTCCTCCTTTTTCTTCCCTCAAAAGTGTTATGATCATTCTTTTCCTTTTCTTTCCTCACTTATATAACGAGCATGTATGAGTAAGACTCGTCTCGGACTTACCTTAGGATTTAGATTACTTAGCCTGGCAACATGGAAAGGTATGCTTGGATATCTTGTTGGGGCGTTCGGGGCACCACGAGGTTACTTTCCTACTTATTTTCCTACACACACAATACGCTATCTTTTTCTGGACTGGCTGGACTCAACTCCCCGGTATATAATTGTATATTACACCAAGAAAGGAAGGCAAGGCAAGAAGACGTCCTAGACTATAGATATTATAATCATCCTATTACTTACCTTCTTTATGTGGAAACACTACGCTTATGCTTATGTACTTCGTTTAAATATACATCTCCATGTCCTATCCCAGTTCTATTATACCCATCCTATTATATTCCAATATACGGCATTGTACAGAACAAGTCTACATAGGTAGGTAGGCCAACCAAGATGCCATTACCTTGTTGCCGTAACGAGACGAACAAAAAATATCTTTCAGCTAAGCTTCAAATCCTCCTCAACTAAAGCCGAGATGAGAATTAGACTCTCTTCAATCTACAATACTGGAACCCCATCGCAGCACTTCAGAATTCTTCACATATATATCTGCTTTATCTACCACAATGTATCCAAACCTATAGGCCCTTCTTAGAATCCCTAAGTGCACCCTTTGACTACTTTCTTTACTATACCACTTTACTCCACTCTCTCATTATCCCCGCACTAAACGTCTGTTTAGAATATTATGTCATCTACTATCAACTCCCTTCTTACCAAAATATACCATTAGTCTAATTGATCTTCTTACAGTAGATATCGGAAATATCCATTTTACATACACCCAAATTTAATTCTTTTAATTAACATCATGTTCAATTAATTATATACATTTCATCATTCCCTTAATACCTGACATTATTTTCTATAGGCTAGTTTTACTATTCTAAAAACCTTTGACTGTATTGACTTTTGCTCGTGCCTTGTATATGCATTTATCATATGTCATAGTACAGGCAGATTGCAAAAACATTATCCTGCAAAATATCTGTATAATTTTCAAAAAAGTAATGTATTGTGTATGTAGTAATGTATAGGTGCAATTTCCCGAATAATTTGTGAGTAAAGGATTATTGAATGTTGTAAATGGGTGGATACCAGTACAATTATCTGGTTTTTGTTCTCCTTAAACTCTTACACTTACAAATACAACAAGGTGAAAAATATAAAAAACGTAGGCCAAGGGTCACCAACTGAAGACTCGACCTACAATGTTTGTACACATCGTAGTAATCTTATAGGTGTAAATAGGTAATGTGTTTTAAAAGCTTATTTCATTCATCGTCAGGTATACTAATTGGTACATTTGGTACATCTCTGTACTTATATGACTAGATAAGCAACTCAAAAAATTGCTTATTCTGATAAATAAGTACATCATGTAGATATACTGACGATGAGATCAGGAGTTTTGAACTCTCTAGACTTGGGCTATGAGTTTCATTCAAAGTACTCCTTGTGACTTTTTGTCTGTCATTCCTCTGCACATGAATGGATGCGTATGTACTACGCATACGTAGAGTCAACAGATTTGATGCGTGTGCGTGTGGTGGATGTAGGAGTAAATGTACTCTGGAAAATGCAAAATGTTCGGAGATGAAAAGTGAGAGGCGTAGGTGTGTGACAGTGGGATGTTACAGATAGGGTTGCCCAAACAAAAAACACGAAAAGTTATGAATAAGAAGTGAAAATATGCAGTTGTAAGGAAATATTGTTTGCTGGAGAGTTAGAATAGGGAGGAGTTTCTCCAGGATCTCATCATCACACGTCCTACAGCCTATTCAACACTAAACTCCTTCTCCAGCAGTCGATGAGACTCACATAACATCGGAATTTTCAATGGAGCCGGTTTCTACATCCCTTCCTTGTACTCTCTACAAATGAGACAAACACGCTAGCATTAACCAACGTGTTACATCATTACATAACTCTTGCATGACTCCACAAGAAATATTTGTCCTGCAGTCAATCGTCAGATTTCCAATTTCCTAGCAGTCACTGTTTTCACAGTACTTTCTATACCGACAGATATATTGCACATTTTATACACATTGCACCTTTTAATAGTGTATATTTATGCAGAGCTCATTATTGTATTTGTACATGCATACAGACTTCAGACACCTATTTACATGCCACCATAACGTATGGACTTGTACATAAAAATTCATTCCGTTTAGACTTTAGACAGACATAATATTATGTAATTAAATATGTTTACAAATGTGTATACTGTCGATACTTAAATTACGTCACGATGATAACTACTTCCTGACTCATTTAAGTCATTTAGTTCTATAACATGTTGGCCATCCAGAGAATATTATATCTTAAGAGAATTTTTGAATGCATTAATGTCCCTAAACTATCATTGAATATGGACGCAGTTAATACGCTCACTAAGGTTCACGGCACACACATAAAATTTGAAGAAAAAGTTGTAACAAACTATTAAATTAGTTTTCGTTTACATCTTAAGATTCATGTTAGCTTTTAGTGTATTATTAAGTAGGTACCCTTCTGTCTGATTCTGTATCCGTTAGAAGTGGCTAGTATTATAAGTCTTGTAATACTGAAAATTATGGTTCTTTGTACTTACAATTGTGCCAGTACTTTAACTCATCATATCAACATAGTTCATTCAAGTTGGTAGAATTTAATGCATAAGAGTGGCTATGCCTGATTGTTTGCAGTAGGCAAGTATGTATGGATGCTAAGTATGTGTGTGGATGTAGTATGTATATTTTGTTAAGGACGGAGCGGTTGGATCTTATTATCACACCTTGTTGAGGCCGACTCTTTACTTAACCGTCTGCCCTGTCTGTTTTCACTATTTATTTATAACTGACTTAGACATTGTCTACATTTCTCGTTATATCTACCTACCAACTACCATTTATTCAAACGAAGTGCAACTTGAATAATGCCTACGGGAAACTATAAAAGTACCAAATCAATGCAATCCATTCTATATTCTATTCCTTGCAGTGCAGTGTCAGCATTCGTTAAAAAGACGAATAAGTAGTAAAGCGTCAACATGTACATCGTATGTAGGTATCTACACTAAAAGTTGTAAAATGGGGTACCATTTACCCATTTATAAGTATAAATTCCTCTTCCTTCTAGTTACCTTTACAACCTGATACACCTAATGTAGGTATAAAGCAAAGTATGTCGATTTAAATGCAATGTTAACAAGGGTTGTCATGTTCTAAGCAATAATAATAACAATAGAAACCGAAAGAAATGACAGAACGTATTCTAGCAGTGCATATAGTATAAGGTATATGCTATTCCTTATACTATACGATATACAGATATAAACTCAGTCTTGTGTTTTAGATATAAGTTATAAATTGTCGACAATTCATAGAGATCACTCACTCATCAACTCATTTCCGACCCGTAAGATACAGATCAGTTGCACTGCACCTTTAGTTTGTGTCAGTACACCAACTACAATGTGTATTTACATGCAACAAGTGTTCATTTTAGTTTACAAGAGAAAAAACACGAGTCGCTTTCTGAGGCTGCAGCTCTAGTTTGATTAGTGCATTTATTTACTTAAGCAAAAACATCTTGTCTTATCATTAGTGCACAATAGCATATCAAACAAGTCTATGCATTTTTATATTTTACAATGATAGTTATGACTCTGCAAAAATGTGAAACATAATATAAGGTAGAGCACAGTAATATAAACAGTGAGCCACATTGAGTGGAATAATACGAAAAGACTGAAATTGAATCTCGAATCAAATGAAAAACGGCAGGATGGCAAATGTTGGCATATTCCCTGTCATTACTGAAAAGGGCGTGCATTACATACTATTGAACTGGCTTGGTTGTCTGTTATGTTAGGTGATGTAGAAACATTGCAAGCAAAGCAACATTTTCTACCTACACGCACAGGCTACTCTGCCTCATCTACATCTCTTGATTACAGAGCATAACTCTCAATCTTCCCATTTACCCCACAATAAGAATTCGTCTTCATCAGAGGGTAGAGAAATACTAAAGAAATTCACTGAGCATCCTCAGAATTTAGCGAGTGCATACTTTGTGTTGACTAAACATATAATTAAATATACTAGTCAATCATAGTAATGCTACACAACTATCGACACTGTAATTCCTATAGTAGGTGATTTTTCATGTTAACAGTAAGCATAGCATTAAAGATTGCCGCAATTTTGTTATGGAAAGCATTGGGGCTAATAATGAACCCCAAATTCCCACAGTTTTCATAACACACTCTGAGGCATGAAAGAATTGGAAACATTAAAATGGTTTTAAAAATGTCATAGTTTTATTTAACATTTCAAAAATTAATAGAAGTATATTATGTCAATGTTTACCGTAAATTTATATTAATATTTTATATAAATGTTTGGTGTGGTAATTGATTTTTGAAATTGTGAAACTTATAATACAGACTGGTATTGAATAATCTGGAGCATTGTCTAATCTACGTAAGTCTGGTAGTTATCTTAATTTGTGTATTATAACGATGTCTAATCATGGGCAATAAAAATCCCTAATGCTAAACAGCAGACAGTGAGGCTTATCAGTTGAAATCCATTTATTTTTTCTAAGGCACCGCTTCCGTAAGTAAAGGATTTGATCTTAAGCTTGTCTGGATTTGGCTTTTCCTTGGAGCTAAATGGATTCTTTTAAACATGTAGCTATTCACTGGTGAAAAGCAAATATATTTAGTAAATCCAGGTTGTCTAATAAGTAAGGGAATATTATGAGAGGGTTGCGGCCAGTTGATACACAAGTGATGGCTTAACAATGTTTTAAGTAAGCTAAACTACTTTAGTAACTCAGTATGATTCAGGTGCGTACTAGGAATTTAAATTCAAATACCTGAGAGTGGAAATGAGTGAGTAATTTGATTACCAACAACTGTGCATACCAAAAATGAATCCTAACTAACGTTGGCAGTGATGTGGAAAAGGTTGGATAAAAGAGTCTGAGAAGAAAGACGGAAAGGGAGTAGGAAACGTTTGTGTAATTGTTGAGTGTATTATGGTCTGTATGTGTGTGTCCAGTGAGCCTTTGAAATGCGTAGAAGAGGATAGTGAATAGTACACGGTGGTAGGATGTATGAAAATAAGTATTGAACTGCCAACTCTGTGAATTCATTCAGTAGGTACTCAGAAATCACAATCAGTCAGTGAGTGGAGTTGTGAACTGTTGAGCCGAGTCGGCAGGTTTATTGGTTTTCAATGGAGAAAAGAAAAAGAACCATAGGAATCCCAAATCCTCGAAGGGATTTTGACCCTACATTGCCCATCCATAAGGTTACTGCTATCTTTTAGGAGTTATGAGAGTCAAAGTCGCTTTACCACCCATATAGTTCACATGTCACCGAAAATGATTGAAGAGATATTTGAGGCTGATAGTCACTTATTATAGGATTAGAATGTCCCTTTGTGAAGAAAATATCCACTCGAAAAATACCGGAGCACAAATTGGACGGTTAAACTTGTAAACTTTTTGTGTCTTTTTTTTCAAGCTACAAGTATTAAAGTATTTATGTGCGAGTATCTGTGATACCCTTCAGTTACTAAGAACTGCATACTAATGTGACGAGAGCACAATATACGATAAATATATTCCACCATTCATTTGCGTGCCTTACTAATAATACCCGTGTGTGCATTATATTATTAATAATATAAGTAGACAATGATGAAAGTCATACCTCTTGCCTTACCGCAGTGTATCTGGTCACTTCTAAAGAGTGCACTGCATGTGCATACCATTTGGGAATAATAGTTTAAGGATTTCCCTTCATTGTCTCCTGTATTTCTATGTCCATCTATAAACCTCATTCTGCTTAGTATGAATTCGTAACGCATTGAAGGAAAGAGGGGCATGGAACGAAGTCTGTGGAATCGACCCGCCGCTGTGATGCATTGACAACATGTCCACTCCCTTATACACAGAGAACAGAGACATATTGCCTTTTGTGAATCAAAATCTGAATCCACAGATTATCACAAAGAGCCTGATGTTCGATTGTTGTGTTCTCAAGTATTTAGATTACCTCTGAGTCTGTGAGGCCTATTTTCTTGTGTGTACACCAATAATAGTTTAACCCTTAGCAGAGAAGAGCAGGAACGAAATATTGTGTGTAGTTAGGTATTTTATGTAGCATTAATAAATTTCAATCCAAAATGCATTTTCAAGTTTTTATGACCCGAAGATCACTAATGCTAAATCACCACTTGTTATTGTTAAATTTCCATTAGCTTAAAGCTGCACTAGACGTGCATGCACCTAAGCTACTAAATACCTACAATTGTATTAAAGATTACAAGTCAAAAAGCTACCTCGAGGATATCTGAATTTGTTGGTTCTTCTTAGAAAATTTAGAAAACTTGCATTTCTTCTTTTCTCTTCAGAGAAAGCCAGAGCTGAATAGAATGGATTAGAGAGCACGAAGTAATACGATCGTATTCAATCCTAGCAAACATGACGAAACAAAGCTGCGAGTAATTTATGAAGCCGTGCAACTTTAAGCTAATCTTTACAAGACAAGACAGCTCAAGATACGTGACTCCGTATCCTTACATATTTTCCTAAGCTTAATTTTTATGTCATGAATAATGAATAATATGGCAATTAATCTCACTAAATAAAGGAAATTGTCGCATACTATCTGTATTAAATATTCTGTGGATGCAGTAATAGAAACCTGTAGTACCTGTACAACTACTACAACATAATTAATAGCCATTTATTAAATATCTGTATTGTCCATATGCTAATTAATCACCTTCCACATTGAACTACATAAAATATATTTTATGTCTCTACAGACATGTGAAATGCTCTTACAATTACATAACTAAGTACTACATCCTTGCAAGGCAAAGCTATAATCAGATAAGTAATGATATCTTCTGCAAACTTGCTATTGTTAGTAGTAAACGCTCAGAATTTATCTTACATATTCATTGCGCTTTGTACACAATAAATTGTATTTATCGCCTAGCACAAACCACCAGAATGAAAGAATGTTAATATTCTTTTGACACTTACAACTTACGTTGCACATGAGAAGTGCATCTGGCGGATATTTCTTGACATTTAAACCATTTGCCATTATTTTAGGAGAAAAATTAATATTGGAATGAAAATCATGCACCGTTGATATCCTAAGGGATAAGTCTATAAGGGCAATGCAATACAAGAAAGACAGCTTAAATATTGGATTACAAACAAACCTTTACTATACCTTGGAATAGAGAAATCTACGTTGTTCTATTGCGTATATCCTTCATTATTTTCTAAAAATTTCCTGAAAATGTTCTTAAAACTCATGCTCATATGGAAATGTCCATCCTGGTTAAAGCTTACCAAAGTTGGAAATATCTACTCTGCATGAATTTATGGAACTGTAATGAGGAGGAAGCTCAGTATGGTATACTGACTGGCAGTTAATATGCAAATGTAATAATTAAATATTCTGGTAAATGGTAAACCTATTAATGTATGTCTACTTCGTGTAAGTGTCCATGTATCAACGGTAACATTGTGTAGACATAATAGTATACTGACTGACATTGTAAGCACATCATAATATGTGTTCCCAGTCGCACTATGCAAGTTACTATACATTAATAATGGTCCAGAGTTTGATATGCTAGCTCTATTTCCCATAATAAAATTATAAATGAACAATTAAAATGTCCTTGACAATCCTAATCTTTAGTTTAACAATAAATAGAAGTATTATTCAATTTGCAAACGAATAGTAGAAAAGGAGAAATTGTTTTATATGATATTCTTAGCAAACTTAGTTTTCTAGTCTAAACGGAATTTGCTCCACCAACTAAACACAGGAAAAGTTCCTTATCTACAGATTCATTCCAAATGACTTGAAATGACTAACAAAATAAGTAGCTACAATGGTTCATTAGTTTTTGCTTAATTACTAAATCTCCGGTGAATACCTAGAAACAGCTTTTTTTAACTGGATACATAATCACCGTAATTTATTTGAATGCTTCATAGGAATTATGAACATCACATCTTAAAATAAAAGGAAAATAGCAAAAGTTCAAAGCAGGAAAGTAAGGCAACTTATTTAAACATAAATTTTTATGATCTGGAACTTCAGAATAATAATGTCGGCTGAAGCTGAGCTGAAGACTATTACGTATTTATGTGCCAATATATACGAAATTTGCTTTTATGTATGGTTATTGGAAGTCATTCGGCATATATGAGTTTACTATGTATGCAAAAAGCATAAATATTAGCATAGTATAGTCAGTATCCTTTCAGAATAAGAAATGTGAACAAAAGCTCATTTTATATAGAAGCGTCAAAAAAGTGGCTAAACTACATTCATTCTAGAAAATGAGTTTTGTGTGCGTTAAGCCATGTAGGACACAGAGTATGAAATGAATACAAGTAGCTTGCATCAGAAAAACCGAAATGCCACATCCTTATGGCACAATAACATAACACAAGTCTCATGCCACTGCTCATAATATGCACTTTGTTTCATCTCATTCTGAATTTTTCCTTTTTACGTTTCTTTACATTCTATGGGTGTACATTTGTTCAATAGTTATCCAAGAATTCAATTTCGAGTGCAACTCTAATAATACGGCTATAAACTTATGTACTTGTTTGTAAGTTTGTATTTTCTGGATTTTTTAACCTTAAGTTTATCCGTGTCGCGTCGACTCTTTTCTGTCTGCGACGTCCTGTCGTGTTCAGCTCAGGGGTCATGTTACACTTTAGTTACATATTATGTGATACTAATATAAATATGTACAAGAACAGGATTTTACATTTAATAACATAACACCACAAAGACCGCAATAACAAACTCCAATAAACATGAATATCTACTCAAGTACTCAATAATAATTCGTTAAACAATATTAGTGTTTTTAAGTAGAATATCCAGAAAACTTTGGATCTTTTATATATTTATGTGTCACATATATAAATTGATGCAGGTGTCTTCAGCAATGAAAAGAAATTTTTTAATCTATTTAATACAAATTCAATAACCAACCTTAAATTTAACAGTTGTGTTATACAGCGGCTGTACTTAGATTCTCATTACTGGACAGCTTCGTACTTAGCTAACCTGTCCCTTTCTTGTATTATGGAGTATTATCGGTATTTATTGCCTATAGAGCCCATGGGTTTTTATTTTATATCTGTAGGCAACTGGAATTTACGTTTTGTCCATCTGTACCATTTGGTGCTAATATCGGTGAGTAGAGTCCACATCAGGGTTGCATTTTGTCCGGACGAAATTAGTTTTGCC